>JAOEHR010000056.1:27731265-27742859 GCA_025448175.1 Aronia arbutifolia
CCCCCCCCCCCCCCAACCCTCCCCCCCCCATAAACATTTATTCATTTTCAACGTAATACTTGTGTACCATCAGTTTTACATAATCAACATAATAATTGTGCAGCATCAGTTTTATATAATTAACGTAATAATTGTGCAGCATTAGTTTTATATAAACATTTATTTAAAGGACAATGGATTAGAAACTAGTTAATGGATTTTTTAATCATTTTTGGCATTTTGTGTTGCATATGTGTTACATATATTTTTGGAATTTTGGTATTTTGTGTTATATACATGTTTTTATGACAATGAGTTATTGGGAGAAGCTTGCTATTCCGAATTTTGCAAATTTTCTATCATGGAGAAAATGAATGAACAGATTGAAAAAGCTAGGTAACATTTGAAATGGATAGATTAAAAAATAAATGTAACATTCGAAAAACATATGTAATTTTTTTTTTCAAAAGTGAGTTATAACAATGTAATTTTAAACATCAAAGTTCATAACAATTAAAATATTAGAAGTCCAATTTTTTTTTATTGGTTCAAGATGGTTTTTGTTTGTCCTTTACTTCAGTTGCTTGTTTTTGCTCCTCAAAGTTCATGCTTCAGCTCAATCTATGATGTATTATTTAAGATGCAATATCACGGCGCACATAGTTGACTTCTCACTTGGTTAAGGACTTTTTCATCTTTCCGTCTTTTGCTATATTTCGGAAGTAGTACAACACAAATACACCGCAATCACATCTGTAAAATATTTGCATAATTAGCATGCAGCATCAGTTAAAGAAGACTGATGCAGCATTCGTTAAAGCAAATTGATGCAACATCAGTTATGGAAGAATAGAATTAGCATGCAGCATTAGTTAAAGCAAACTAAGTATATAACTTGAGTTATGGAAGAATATAGCTTCAGTATGCATCATCAGTTATAGTAGACTCATTAAGAATGTAGAATTATTATTTTATATGGAATCTAATAATTGGTGTAGAATCATTTTATCACTGAACATTTATCACTAAGCATCTAGTATACCAGACTTAGTATGCAACATCATTTTACTATCTTATTCATTGCAAAAATTAGTTTAACCTTAAATGTGTAACCAACAACAGTAATTCAATTAAAACAATCAAAATACACAATTATACTTACGATCCAAGCTGAATAGGACATTGTTTATCTTCATCCATCTCAAAAGTTGCAGTTGTATAGCTCTTCAGATATAGTCATTTGTTGAACTTTCCCTTTTATTCAATGACAAATGGAATAATCTATCTTTGTTGTTGTAACATTCTTCAACCATTTTGATCTGTATAAAGATTAAGCGTACATTTGAAAAATGTACTAGGAAATCACTGAAAATATAAGCAATAATGAATTTAGACTTACCACTTTATATGCATTGTCATTGTGAATGTTTGTTTCACCTTCTTTGAGGTTTTTTTTTTCTATTAGAGTTATAAATTTTGAAATGCCTTTCCTCTGTGTCGAACACAAGCAATGTGTAGTGTTCGTGATTTAGAAGAGGTATAAAGATTTTTCGCACAACTCCCATTTGTTCATTTAATTGTTCCCAAAAACTGGGCTTTAATTCTTTCATCTTGGCTTCGTCATTTTCATAGTTGGTGAAGTTCATCTGTTTATCCAGAACATAATTAGTATATGGACAATCAGTATGCAGCATCATTATAAATCATCAGTGTGGAAATGTGTATGAAACATCAATATGCAGTTTCAATGACATTGAATAGATTTTATCTAAATCTAATATTTATAACTTATAAAGAGATTGACCGAGAAGTAGAAGTTTTGATAATCCAAATTACTTTCTTGATCTCTGAGAATGTAGTTGTGTGCATCAATTACAGTATTTGTAACTATGTTATCTCCAAGGAATCATCTATATCTTTTTTCATCACAATATTGTCATAGTAGTTGAACTCATTTGCAGTTGATGACCAATATATGTCCTTGAAATACAATATACATAGAAATATGTTAATGCATAATCAATATTTTGAAGTATAACAGAAATTATAGATTTAGTTGTAAATTTTTCTTACACTGGTGCTTTTTCCCAGAAAATGTTGATGGCTTTTTTGTCCATTGTGGGTAGGTGAAAGTATGCTGGATGGCCTTTCCACTCATTTGATTCTCTTGTTTTCTCCATGGCAGTGTAATAGAATTGCATATCTCTCTTATTTTTTTTTTTGGCTTTTTGCTTGATGCATCTGACCATTGTTCGAGTTTGAGGTTGAACAAGTGTTCGAGATTCTGTTGGTACTTCTTTTGGAGTTTACAGAACCTGTTTTGACTGCGTATCTACCTCTTGATCAGAAACGACTATGATTTTGTCCCCAGTTTTAACAGATTCGCTTTTAGTTGCAGAATCAATAGCAGAATCTTGATGAACAGGTTTCTCAGTTTTCTCTTCTTTTTTCTGGTTCAACCTCATTGATGAAACCCAAGGTCTTGTTTAGCTCAGAATTTCTTCATATTGCTTCTTCACCAATGCTTCTAGGGAAATCTTCTTAGCTTATAGAATTTGAAATTTCTCTCTTATTTTTTCCATTTTTTCCTTGTTTAATGCATTTAGTTTTCGCCGACTAAGGTTAACACTATCGTTGACGATCCTTTGCTTCCGCGCATTCATCCGTTCTTAGATAGTTGTTGTCGTCATTGCTAATTCAACTCGGTCGTGGTCATTTTGAAGGTTTGATTTTCCAATTGTCGAAGACTCGAAGCTTGTCGATATGTGGCGAAACCCTATAAATTTGGGGATTTTTGCAGCTAGTTGTTGTGATTGTTGTTCTGGTTGCTCGTGATACTGAGGTGATATCTCTCCTTATTTGATTCTGCAGAAATTGTTGTTTCTTGTTCATCTGTTGTCTGAAATCTTCGTATTTGGAGATCCTTTTTTTGTGAATTGTTGTCAAGACTCTTTAAGATTTGTGTAAATTCTTGTCAAGATTCTTCAAGATTTGTGTTCGATTGTTTGGAAATGGTTACTCCTAATGAGTTGGCTCTCACTCAAGTCATCGATTTCTTCTCTAATTCCTAGTGTAGGAAACACTGTTATTGTGAAACTTGATGATTCTAACTATGTGACTTGGAATTTCCAAATGGAATTACTATTGGATGGAAATGGAATTCTATGTTTTCTTGATGGTTCAATCCCTTGTCCAACAAGATTTGATGACTCTGATTCGGACCATGAAGCTATTGATGATCCACCTACTTTGTCTGATGCTTATAAAGTGTGGAAGATTCATGATAAAGCTTTAATGACTCTCATCACTGCTACTCTGTCTACTGCTGCTTTGTCATGTGTGATTGGTTGCAAAAGTTCTAAGGAAATGTGGACTAATCTTCGTGAATGGTTTGCTAATGTCACTAGAACCAGTATTGTAAAAATGAAGATTGATTTTCAAAATATTAAGAAAGGTTATGAATCAATTGATGGTTATCTTCAACGAATTAAGGATGCTAGAGATCAATTAGCTACTGTTGGAGTACTTATTTCTAATGAAGCTATTGCAATTGTAGCTTTAAGGGGTATCCCTCCTCAGTTTAATAAAATTAAGGTTGTCATTCGTGGACGTGAAAATTTGGTGTCTTTGAAAGAACTAAGGTCACAGTTAAAGGCTGAGGAAGCTACATTGGAGGAAGTTCATAAGTCAGTCCCTATCATGTCTGCTACGCTTGCTCATACTTCTGGAACTGTTTATGGAGCTGGTGGTTCATCTGGAACAAAAACATTCAATTCATGACAGAATCTTGGTGTTTTTTCTGGAGATGAAACAGGTTCCATGATGACTCATTTTCAGTTCGCTTCCCAGGTTCAACAATTACCCTTACCCTCTCAGTTTCAACAATTACCATTTCCTGGACACTTTGCTTTTGTGTCTCAAACTGGTTCAGGCACTTATAACAATTTCAGGGGGAACAATTACAAACCAAAAGGTAAAGCCAAAAAGTTCTTTTATGGTGGAAATCAATACTCCTCACAACCTTTTTTTGGTAATAATTCCTATTCACAACAGAATCAAGCTATGTTTCAACAACCATGGCAGCAATTGCAAGGAAATCAGGGAAACCAATCACTACAAATTTGTCAAATTTGTGATAGGAAATGTTATTCAACAACAATTGTTTTCAACATGGCTGCCAAATCTGTCATAGAGTGGGCCACACTGCTGCCACTTGTTTTGATGGAAACAATTCTTCTTCTCAAGGTCAAACCTACCACCCTTCACCAAACTATCCACCATTCTCTCAAAGTTATCAACAGTATCCTCAACAGTTTCAGGTTCCTCATTCTTCTGTGTATCAGAATGGTCAGAACTAAAGCATGCCCTTCATGTCATATCTATCAGCTTCTATGATGAACTCTAATACATATTATGCACCTGTTATGCCTACTTAGTCCCACACACCAATTTCCATGAATGCTCGTACTAATGTCACTTCATCTGCACCTCAACAAGAATATTGGCTTGTTGACTTTGGAGCAACAAATCACATGACATCGGATTTGTCTAATCTTTAAATGGCAGTTTCTTATCCTTCCATAGAAACTGTCACTGGTGCTGGTCGTGAAGGTTTGAACATTGCTCATATTGGCAACTCTCAACTTTCCACTAAAACTCATAATTTTCAATTAAATTATGTACTTCATGTACCTCGATTGTCACAGCACATATTGTCTATGCATCAATTGTGCAAAGATAATAATTGCAGATGTATTGTTGATGAGTTCTCTATATGTATACAGGACAAGGTCACCGAGAGAACACTGTTCCAAGGACTGAGTAATAATGTTGTCTATCCACTTCCAATGATTCAGCAACCAAAAGTCTTTCCAACAGCATATCTTGGTAAAAAGGTTTCTTCTACCTTGTGGCATTGTTGTTTAGGTCACCCTATCAATCTAGTTGTCAAAGAAGCTCTTGATAAATCTTCCATTGATTTCAGTTGTAATTCTCCTTCTCAGATTTGCAATTCCTGCTTACATGGAAAATTTACCAAACTTCCATTTCCTACATATGCAACAATTTTTGTCATTCCTTTTAAGGTTATATAAACAGATGTATGGGGCCCTGCTCCTTGTTTGTCAATAGAGGGCTATAGGTACTATGTGTCCTTTATTGATGAATGTACTAGATATACTTAGATTTTTCCAATCATTAATAAAGCTGCTATATTTGGTATCTATGTTCAGTTTCAAGTCTTTATTTCTAATTCTTTTGTTGCACAATTTAAAATTTTGCAAAGTGATGGTGGTGGAGAGTATATAAGCAACATTTTTCAAACCTTTCTTAGGGACAAAGGCATTTTACATCAGAAATCCTGCCCTTGTACCCCTGAGCAAAATGGGTTAGTTGAACGTAAAAATTGACATGTTGTTGAAACAACCATAACCTTACTCCACCAAGCCTCTTTGCCATCCAAATTTTGGTACCATGCTTGTGCAACTTCCACCTATCTTATCAATATGATACCTACTCTTACCTTAAAGATGCAGTCTCTTTTTGAAGCTTTATATCACTCTCCACCTAGGCTAGATCACTTAAAGGTTTTTGGTTGTGCATGCTACCCCTCTTCGAAACCCTATAGAACAAATAAGCTTGAACCTAAGACTACTATGTGTATTTTCTTGGGATATGCAGCTCAATACAAGGGATATATTTTTTATTCTGTCAAAGATAACAAATTGATTGTGTCTAGGCATGTATTGTTTGATGAAACTCAATTTCCAACCCCACAAACAATCACGCATACTGTGTCTTCATTATCAATCTCTTCAACTTCCACACCTAATGTTATTCATCTAAATACTTTTGTGCATACTCCCGTCATACCTATTCCTTTACCACATGCTTGTGCACCCCTTTCCAATGCTTCTATCCCTAGTATTACTCAGTCCTCCTCTCTCAGAAATGGTGTTCTTGTCTCCATTGCTTCCACAAGTGCTAAGACTACAACTCCACCAAATATTGAGACAACAACTTCATCCAATTTTGAGACAGCAGATTTAAAATATTTTAAGCTACATCGAAACACTACCACATCTCAAGTTTCAACATTACAAATGGTGTCACTTCCTCCTCATAATTCTCATCCTATGCAGACTAGATCAAAGTTTGGGATTTTTAAGAAGAAATAGGTCTACATTGCTACCAAGTTTAATTCTAATACAGAACCAAAGTCTTTTACTGTAGCTTCCAAATCTATCCAGTGGCAAACTGCCATGAAGGAAGAAATGGATGCTTTGTTACAACAGAAGACTTGGAAACTTGTTCCACTTCATCCAAGTAAAAATCTGGTTGGCTGCAAATGGATTTATAAAATCAAGAGGAATCCAGATGGTTCAATTGCAAGACACAAGGCTCAATTAGTGGCAAAGGGATTTTCTCAAGAAGCTGGTTTAGATTATTATGAAACTTTCAGTCCCGTGGTCAAGCCAACCACTATGAGATTAATGTTGTCTTAAGCAGCAACTTATGGTTAGGAACTCAAGCAATTAGATGTTAAGAATGCCTTTTTACACGGTTTTCTTGAAGAGGAAGTTTACATGGCACAACCTCAGGGATTTATTGACAAGAATCATCCTACCTATGTTTGTAAGCTAGAGAGGTCCTTGTATGGGCTAAAGCAAGCTCCCCGAGCATGGAATGACAAGTTCACCACCTTCATACTCTCCTTGGGGTTTAAATCATTCTATGCTGATCCGTCCTTATTTGTTAAACATGATGGCAAGCATATTGTTATGTTGTTGTTGTATGTGGATGATATAATTCTCACTGGAGATAGTTCAACTTGTGTTCAATCTGTGACAGCTCAATTGACAACTGAGTTTGATATGAAGGATTTAGGTGTTCTTCATTATTTCCTTGGTTTACAAATTGAGTATCAAGCTCAGGGGCTGTTTGTGCATCAATCTAATTATGTTTAAGATTTACTGCATAAAACAGACATGATGCAGTATAAGCCGTGTATAACTCCATGTCATCCAAATAAAAAACTGCTGAGTCATAGTAGTCTTTGTTACTCAGATCCCACCACTTATAGAAGTATTGTAGGGGCATTACAATACTTAACATTTACTCGGCCAGAGATTGCTTATTCTATGAATCAGGTGTGTTAATTCATGCATTCACCTTTGGAGTCTTACTATGTTATTGTCAAGAGGATTTCTTGTCTTTCTTGGCTCTAATCCTATCTCTTGGAGCACTAAAAAAATAGCATACTGTTAGTAGATCATCAACAGAACTGAGTACAAGTCAATGGCAACTGCTACTGCAGAAATTGTGTGGCTGCAGCAACTATTAAAAGATTTGCACATTGACAATCCTTCT
This sequence comes from Aronia arbutifolia, assembly GCA_025448175.1. Lineage (NCBI taxonomy): Eukaryota > Viridiplantae > Streptophyta > Magnoliopsida > Rosales > Rosaceae > Aronia > Aronia arbutifolia. The sequence continues at coordinate 27,738,613 of JAOEHR010000056.1, forward strand.
CCTCCTTTACTGCACTGTGATAATATATCTGCCATGTCATTAGCAACAAACCCTGTTTTGCACTCAAAAGCCAAACATATTGAAGTTAATTGTCACTTTGTATGAGAACATGTTCAACAAGGAACCATTTATCTCCAATTTGTTGCTTCTGCAGATCAGCATGCAGACATATTCACTAAAGGCTTATGTTCTCCTTTGTTTACATCTCATTGTTCCAATCTTATGCTTGCTTGTTCTCGCAATAAGGTTGAGGGGGAATGTTAGAGTATAAGGTTGGTTAGATTGTGACAAGTGTTAATTCTAAAAGAATGCCATGTGTCAGATTGTTATTGAGGTCTTGATGTCAGATGTTAGTTATATTGTGAGGTATTTATATTGTAGAAAAACTAGTATTCATTCAATGAAACAAAAATTGATAAGTCGGTTACTACTTTCTCTATCTATTTTCTTGTGTATTCTTTCTGTCTCTAAGATTTCTTAGTTGCATTGATAGAACCTAGGTCCAAACCCATTTGTTAAACCCAACCCAAAAACCCTTAAGCCAGCCCAGAACTAAACCCAAGCCCAACTGAGAACCAGAACCGGATCCAGCCCAAACCTAATCGGATCCTAGAGCCCTAGCCAGTGCGTAGGCGTCTTTCCTAGCCGGCACATGGAGCACTTGCGCCTCCATCAGAGGTACTGTGCTTTGCCGCCGTCCACGGCGAAGCCGGCGACTTTTCTGGCTAACTTTTCGGTGACCCAAAATGGAGCGTGGCCGTTCGGGCCGCGGCCCTGTGGCGACGTGTGGGGGTACCCAAGTTTCCTCCTTATTTTTTCAATATTTTGAATCCGTTTAGGATGTCTGTTTTTCGAAATTCAATCATTATGGTAGAGTTTTATTAATTAGACCTTTTATGTGCTTATGTGCTTTTGTTAGCGACGTTTTCGTCCTTCCTATTTCGTACTTCAGCGACGGAGTATTTGTGAGTGGACCCCTTCCAAAATGCAGGTTTTATTATTAGAAATGCATACATGAAAAGCATGATTTTATGGTTACGTTTTATGAAATGTTTATGAATAAATTGGCTTCACGCTTTATGAATTGTCATGCTTTATCGACTTTACGTTCTTCATAGTATATATGATTGATGTACTATGAACATGATTTAAGATATGATGTTTGAGCTACTGAACTCCATTGAGGTATATATACTTATATTTTGGAAATATTATGTTCAATGATTTTTGTGCTTATCTAGTGGTCACTATATGTCTACGGGCAAATGATACTTCTATATATGCCTTCTAGTGGGTGATGTAGGAGCCTACGGGCGATTGATACTTACATATGCCTTCGGGTGGGTGTTGTAGGAGCCTACGGGCGATTAATACTTATATATGCCTTCAGGTGGGTGTTGTAAGAGTCTACAGGCAAATGAAGGCCTTCAGGTGAATGAAGTGTTCTATATGCCTTCGGGCGATACTGATACCACTATTTAGCACACTATATATAATATATGTTTTACGAAGGTTTTATGGCATGCTAGGGCTTTTGGAAAACCTATTACTTATTATGCTATATGAGCTTTCATAAACTTTGGGGGTTAGTACGTTGTTAAAGATTAAGGAGTACAATCCTGGCATCAAGGCACTCCCGCATCGGCATCTTGGAGTCCTCTCGGGGAAGGACCCATTCCTTTATTCATTCAATTTTATATTGTTCCCTTGTAGTGTCTCGGTTTAGTTGTATGTTCTAAATACATTCCACAATTGCATAATCATTGTATTTAAATTTATAAGTTCTATTTATGTTTGTTACTTCTCAAGCATGTTAGTATGACTTCGTCACCTTCGGGTGTCGGCCAGCACGCGCCTACCTTGGTGTTTGGAAGATATCAGGGTCGAGCATGCCACTAATGATTTTATATAAAATATAAACACAAATTTTATGCAGAATTAGCTTGTTTTTGGATTTATCATTTTGTCTGCTAGGTCATCGTCGTGACTTTTTAGCTTATCTTGGCTTTGTGTTTTTATCTTCCATGCAGCCATTGTCATTTGAATATCTTCATCATTTGCTTGATCATTGCCTTTTTCCGACACATTTGAAACTGTTCTTTCATCATCATCATCTTCTTGTTGTTGAACGCCAATCATCTCATCATCAGCATCACCTTTTTGACGCTTAGGTGCCACTACGGTTTCATCCTTCTTGGCAACTTGCTCGGGTCCCATTACCGTTTCATCTTCTTCAGGATCTTCATGTTAAAGTACTAATTTTTTTTACGCCTTAGCTTTCTTTGCTTTTGGTCCATTCTTAGCTACTTGCTTTTCCATTTTTCTTTTTTTTTTGATGCAGATAGAGGATCGACAAAATTGTCATCATCATCTTCTGAGCACTGTTCAACTGACTCCTTAATTTGTTTTGCATTGTCCATTTGTGAAAGGTTAAAGAGTTATGTTTTTTGATACTTTGTTTAAAAACAACACACAACAGGCACATGCAGGATATCTTTTCACACAAAGTACATGTAGAATCATGTTTTACATAAAACTGTATGCAGTATGAGTTTTACCTGCAAATTTTCATTTGCTTCTTTATAGATTTTTTTCATGTAGATTTGCCAAATCCCACTTCACTGCTGTTGACAAGCGTTTATCCTTTCCTTCAATTGGTTTGATGATTGTGCTGTGATCACAAATCCAATACTGTAGACAAAATAAAAGTTAGAGATTTGTATATTTTTGTAAAATAAGACAAAAACTGATTTTGTTTGTCTCTTTTTCTCTTATGTGTTCTATCGATTGATTCCATCAAGTATCTTGTTGTATCTTATGTTATCAATAGAGTTACAATTCTTGATCAAACTCCAAGGGAGTTTCCTTGCTGAGCTCCCAAGCAGATTTGTGTTGAGCAAATATAGAATTATAAGGCAGGCTGCATCTTGATCCCCTTCTGTTGTCCCAATATCAAATGCAAATTGATATACTTGGGATCCCAAATATGCGTTAGACATCATCAACATTTACTTTGCAATATCCATTTTTGAATTTGAACATTCTTTTTTCAGTGTCATACCAGTTCACTATATGTATGACATCCCAGTCTGATTTCTTCATTTGTAATTCACCTTTTATGTAAGCTTTCGCTAGTTGCCAAAAGGTGATTTATATATGAATGCCAAGACTTCTTGTTTTTATTCGAGTTTTGGCTTGAGCTCTTGTATTAGTTATGCAAAGGCCAAGAAATTCAGTCATATTTGAGCATAGTTCTCATCTGTTGGCCGACGCTTTACGGCATGAGATTTTGGAGCTGATTTCTTTTTTATTGCAAAATATTTTACTTTTGACGTCATATTCATAAAAAAAAAATGAAACGATCATGAGTATAATAAATTATCAAATAATAAGAAGTCATATAAATGACAAACTAGATGCAAAGGGCAGATGCTTAGCACATAAGCTAGATGCAGCAACACTAAGCACACAAGCTATATGCAGCATCACTGAGCGAGCAAGCTATATGTAGCATCACTTAGCAAATAAGTAGATGCAGCATCACTTAGCGCACAAGTAGATGCAGCATCAATTAGCAAACAAGGTAGATGAATAATTGGTTGTTAACGCACAATGTAGATGCATAATTGTTTTAACACAAGCTTGATGCAGCATCACTTAGTGCGCAAGCTATATGCAGCATCACTTTGTGTGCAATCTATATGCAGCATCACTTAGCGCACAAGTAAATGTTGCATCAATTAGCAAACAAGGTAGATGCAGAATTGGTTGTTAACACACAATATAGATGCATAATTGTTTTAAAACAAGCTTGATGCAGATTCCTTTTTTCTTTTTCTACAACATATTTATATGCAGAACCAATTTACAAATAGAAGTAGAACCATAATTAATTTACAAAGTGCAGCATCAGTACAAAGTGCAACATCAATTCAACGTGCAGCATCGAAGCTAGACTGCTAATGTTTTTACTCACAAAATTTGACGCATATTCATTTTCTTTTTCAGATGTTGAAGAATCAGTATACATATAAACTAAAACATCGAAACTGAAACATCTAAAACACTAAAATTGTTTTTTCTTGAACTGGAACACTGAATTTTTTGTAAAACCAAGTGTAACAAACACTTGATAATGCATCCAAAACTTTTATAATGCATTCGTTTTTTACAGAGTTCGAAATATAATCATGCAAAAGGACGATTTTGAGTAGTAGGAAAACCTTTGAAACACTGATCTTTTTGGA
>JAOEHR010000056.1:27892954-27905471 GCA_025448175.1 Aronia arbutifolia
TTAGGAGCCTTTTAAGGATGACGAAATTTGGGCTATTGGGTTCTGGGCATCCCCTAGCATCAGCATTGGTGGGACTACTAGGTACAGGCACTTCAAGCCAAATGGCAACCCACTCTCAAGGTTTTGCCAAGTCTTGTTGCCGCGATGAAGAAATGCAGAGCGCATATGCCACAAGGTGGAGAGGACTTGTACGACGAGAGTAACAAGGAGTCTTCGAATTGTGACTGAAAGATCTGGAACTAGATGAGAGAGTTAATCATAGAGGTTTAATGGTGTGGTTGTGAATGGTGTGATTGTTTATACCCGAGAGAGAAGGGCTCGGAAGGGCTCGGAAGCCGAGAATTGAGGGAAACCCTTCTCATCAATTAGTTGAATGTTTAGTTAAAGATGAGTCAAATTGCAATTTGGAGATACCCAGGGGTAGACATGAGGGTGGCAGTGAACGGTCAGGGCCTTCGGGTGAGGAGCACGATAGGGAAGCAGACTTGAACTTGTAGCCAGCATTCGGTTTAAGAAATAGTGATATTACCAGTATTCAGTTTCATAAATAATATAGTATTCATGTTTAATTTTTCAAACAGTGTAATATCCATGTTCAGTTTCATAAATAGTGTAGTAACCATGTTTAATTTCATAAATAGTGAAGTACCCGTAACATGTTTCAAAAATAGTGTAGTACCCATGTTTAGTTTTAGAAATAGTCAACGCTCGGTTTAAGAAAGAGTGATAGTACCAATGTTCAATTTCATAAATAATGTAATACCCGTGTTCATTTTAAAAAATAGTTAGTGTTTAGTTTAAAAATTAATGATAGTACTCGTGTTTAGTTATAAAAATAGTGATAACAACTTTTTTAAACCCGCAACAATCTCAAACTAACTCTACAAATACCTTATATGAAATTTATATTAATCTTTTTTTATTCTATAAATATTTTAATATGCATTTCATCACAGTTTTTTTTTAAGAAACATCGATATATTATTGAAATTCATGGTAGTGAGATCCCAATTAAAATTAGGAGGATTTTCAAAACAAACTAATTCATTGTCAATGGAAGTAGCAAACTAATTTTGATATGGTATTTTGAAGTGGATGCACTTATCTTTATAGCCCTAATTATACTGCTAATAAATTAATAATTAAAATAATAATAATGATTTAATAATTGGGGATGAAGGTTCTAGTTTTGTAGAAGAACTGGACTTGGCTGCTGCTTACACCCAATCTCGACTGGACACGTGTTCAAGTTTTATTTTTTTTAATCAAAACTCGAATACGTGTTCAATCGAAATTGAGTGTAATAGCGAAATCTTCACCTTTGTAGAATAGGGAGGAAGCGGTGGGGCGGTGCTGCCAATTTGGTACATGTCAAATTTGATCATTCAATTTTTTGATCGATGGCTCTGATTTAAATTCCATTCTTCTCACATTTTCATGCAAACAAACACAACCAAACAAATATACAATGGGAGGTTGGCCCTGACAAACTTTTCATGCAATTCAAAGCATAATGTGAAAATTCAACTTTCTAATGGAATTGGACTGACGGAAAAAAAAATAGTTTTGCACATGAGCTTTTTTCTTATTTATGATGCTTTATTTTTTGTCTTTATTATATTGTCTTTTGTCATTTTCATTAAATTTCAAGCTTTTTACATTAAATAAAGTTTGTGAATGATTTTTTTGTTAAAACAAACTTGGTCCAAACCTTTTCATTAAAATTTCTTAAAAAATTATATGGTAATTTTTTAACCGTTAGATTTTTTTTTCAATTTAACTGTTAGATCATAAATTTAATATAACTAGCATATGGCCACACATAAAGTATGTATGAAAATTTTTTATTTTTGTTTTTATAGTAGAATGAGAGAGGAAGAGCATGAGAGAGAACGTGGGAGGAAGAGAGCTTTAATTTTTTTATTTTTTTTATTTTTTATTCTTTAATTGGAGATATGTTAGAATCATATGTATGTGAAGTTTTGAAAAAAAAAAAGTAAAATTTTAGTTGTGTAAAATTACATTTCTGACCATATTTCTTATTCATGTTCAGTTTTAATTAGAGAGTTAAACTGATAATTTTATAAAATTTTAGTTGACAATGAGAATTTATTAATATGTAGTTTAAATTATCTGATTATTCATTTAAAATTAAAAATACTACCATTTTAGCACCTATCATTATTGCCTTCTTCACATAAAACCAAATTAGTGCCAAATTGGTCAAAAACCCAAAGGAGGTATTGTATTAAAGTTCCAACCACTCCAACATTAGTAAAAGGCAAACCCGGAGTCACGGACAGTACACATACCTAGACAATGACATCACCACCAATTATAAGAAAAAGCAGTAAAAATAAATAAATTAAAAATTAAAAATAAATAAATTAAAAAAAAGAAGATTTTAAGAGACAGACAAATACAGGCTTTGGCGGGTTTCCAGAACCTGAAGTTGATATTTGAGCTGAAAGCCACCTCCTTCTCACCTTATTAATGCTCTTAACCCCTCCATTTACTGCTTATTTACGCCACCAACCCATAAACCACACGCTCACTGACAGTCTCTGTGTCTCTCTCATCAGAGTCTTTACCTTCTTACCCAAGATTACTTGCTGTTCCTTCCACCTTAAGCACCTTCTTCAGATCCACAGCTAGATACTGCACCCCCATTGCCAATATAATATCACCCAACATTTTTAATCTTCTTTTTTCATAAAACTCCACACATTTAGGTATTTTAATTTATATTTTATTTATGGGTTTTGAACTTTGAGACTCAAAGGTGTAAACTTTACTAGTTTTTACTGCTGCCCCTGTTCCCATCACATTCCCACTGCAATTTTTTGGCGTTTCTGATACTTGGGTTTGAATTTCTTCACATTTGTAATGTAAGTATCTGTGTGGTTTTATAGCTGCATGTGGATATTTTATTGAAATTACAAATCATGGGGTTTTGACGATTTGTTGTTCTGGACAAACAGTGATTTGGGATTTTGAAATTTTCCACATTTAGCTAGCCATTTCTGGTTTGGGAAGTGGGATTCTCTCTGACGGCGTCGTTTTGGTATTTTGTCAGTCTCTTTGGGTTCAGTGTCCCAGCAGCAAGCTGCCATCTGAATTCCCCCAGCTTTTTTTCTTCTTTTTATGGGTTTGGATCCGGTGTGTTTTCAACTGGGATTTGAAAATTGTTTCTGGGTTTTCTGTTTTGGAAAGTCCCTGCCTGGTTTTACAAGGTAATGTGCTCTAAATTTGGATTCGATTCTTTATCAAATCGGTTCCCTGCTCAACCTTTTGTTTTCTCTTAGATTACATTTCTTCTGTTTGGTTACTGAGAACAGAAAACTGATTGGAAAAAGGAAAATCTTGGATTAGTTTGTTGGATGTTGCTGAATCTGACTAGACCAAATAGGAATCTTACTCTTGTACAAGTGTTGGTTTTAATTTTACTTTGACTTCTGTTAATGTTGAAAATTGATGATGATCTTTCCTTAATGCATTTACTTGAATTTGATAATGCAGCATGATCTGACTGATATGAATGGTCTTACTTGGTTATACCAGCATTTTTTATTCACATTCTGGTTCAACTTTCGCGAGGGGGAAAGTGGATTGCCTATCTCACCTTTTGTTTTTCTATTTGGTTTATAAGCAATTGTGAGCACCAAAATATGTCTTTGTTTCTCTGGCTTAGATACGATCATCCACGAGATGCACTTCTTAGTTTGCGTGATCAGTTGCAACTTACCTTCCATTTTTCGTGGAAACAATGCCATTGAATTTAATTGATTTACAATGGTGCAGGAGAATGAGAGTGTAACCATCAAGGTTCCACAGTTGACTAGAAATAGATAGACTATCCAGTAATGTCGAGGGTCGCTAGGTGGAAGCTTGAGAAGACAAAAGTCAAAGTGGTTTTCAGGCTACAATTCCATGCCACACATGTAAGTTGTAACTTATTCGAATTTAGTGCTGAAACTATATCTAGTTGACAGTTTTAATACATTCCCACTTTGTATTCAATTCTTATAGAACCCTTTCATAAACTTATGGATTGTAAGGTGAATAGAATGTCTTTAAGTCAATTGCTTAATGATGCATTAGTCAGTGTTAATTAAATCTTCTAAGCAGCCGATCTGGATTCATTCAGATTGTACCAAAAAATAGGCTTTGTCCTGTCAACTTTTTTGTATGTTGTATGTGTCACTACTAGCATTTTCCTGGCCTGAATCTGGTATTCAGTTGTGTCATATGATGTGTAAGGTAATCTAAAATCGACCGTAAACTTCATGTTAGTAATGCAAGCCCGTAGATCTCATTAGTTGACTTGTTATTCAATTCTAATTTCTTATGGCTAATGGCTAGTGTAACTGAAAGCCATCTTAAGTTTGTATTTTTCCTATAGCCTGATGGTGAAACGTGGTGTTATTTATCTAGCAGCCACAATCTATTCTACGACTAAATATAATGTTTCTGCATGGTTCAGGTTCCACAAACTGGATGGGATAAGCTGTTTATATCTTTCGTACCTGCTGATTCCGGAAAAGCAACTGCAAAAACTACCAAGGCAAATGTAAGGAATGGAACCTGTAAATGGGGAGATCCTATCTATGAAACTACAAGACTTCTACAAGACACTAAAACCAAACAATACGATGAGAAGCTTTACAAACTTGTGGTAACCATGGTAATACTCCAGAATTTTTATGTATTCATAGATTTCTGCTTCAAATTCCGTTGATTTATAACCTAGTTTTCTCTAGTCCCTAATCACCACCAGAGCAGCTGTCTGCAGCCATTACCTTGTTTAAACTGAGTTTAACTTTGTCTTTGGCCTAAATCTAACTGACATCAGGGTTCTTCAAGGTCTAGTATCCTTGGCGAGACTAATATCAACCTTGCTGATTATGCTGATGCTTCAAAGCCTTCATCTGTTGCACTTCCACTTCTTGGATGTGATTCTGGAACTGTTTTACATGTGAGAATCTCTGAAGTTCAAGACATAGTGTTATCTTAGGAAAGCTAGTTGATTTCTCATTTAGCTTCCAGTAATTTGTTATTACTGGTCGGCACCTACTATATGATCATGTTTAGCAAATTTTTTTTGTCTTATTCCATGCCAGGTCACAGTGCAGCTGCTGACTTCTAAAACTGGCTTCAGGTAAGCATTAAAACATGTAAACCTATTGCTTTATCTAATTTCAGTTGTTAATTTGTAGTTCTTTTACTTTCAGAGAGTTTGAGCAGCAGAGGGAGCTCAGAGAGAGTGGTCTACGAACAACCTCTGACCAAAATAGAAATGATGTATCCACTACTAGAAGGATATCATCTTCTGAAGATACAGTGAATGATCAGATGGATAAGGTTAGTCGTTCTCTTATGTCTCTATTTATCCCGTAGTATATATGTTTGTTTCTGTTGACATTTTTATTTCACTCTGTATTTTGTTAAAAAAGAAATCAAAAGATTTTGAGAAAAAGGAGCAACTGATAGATCAGCAGTGCACCTTGGCATAACAACTTAAACATTAATAGAACCAAAACCACATTCAATACAATACTCAAGACAAATCAAGACAGAAATTACTAATGGAACGTCCCGAAATTCCAGAACACACTCAATAAAATAGGAGATAGGGTTGGAAAAATATTATTTCAATCACACTTTCTTGTGATAGTACATCTATGGATCTGTCTCTATCTCTTTTTGTCTGTTGTATGCTGGTTGCATGTCCTTTTATGACATGATTTGCCTTGACTAATCCTCTGAGGTTTGTCATGCATGTGTGGAAGATACATGCTGCCGGCCAAAAGAAACACCTCTTACAACATTAACAGGTTGACAGATGAGAAAGATAGGTCCTGCTTTTGCATTGTTTTATGTGTATATCCATCCTCTTACAACATCTTTCATGAGTTGGTTACTGAGAAACTTAACCTCTCTCAGAAATTCTGAGAGTGATAATTTTTTACTTTTTCTTGTACTTGTAAGATTGTTTGAAAATTTCAAATTATTTGACACAAATTGACAAACTTAGTGCATTATATGACTTCTTTTACCATATGGAGTTATTATCTTTGTGATAGGTGTTTTGCATATGTTGTGATAATATATGCTATTTTCTTATTTCTACAGATGAATTCGAAGGTTAAATTCAAAGAACTTTCTCCCCTTGAAGAGGGGGCTGGCCCGAATGAAGAGTATGCAGATTCAACTGGTGGATTTGAATGTTCTTCCAATACTTCAGAAAGTTTATATGCTGAGAAACATGACACGTCTAGCACCCATGAGATTGATAGTATTAAGAGTGCCGCCTCTGGTGATTTAGGGGGATCGTCCCTTAGTCAAAGTCCTGGACAAGAGAAACGACATCCCACTGATCAGCGATTCTTGGCACAGGGAACCAGCGAGTGGGCTCATAGCTGGGGTTCTGACTTTTCTGCAGATGCTGATTTGCCAAATACTTATGAGGAAAATAGTAGGCTTAGAGGAAGCTTGGAAGCTGCTGAATCATCCATTCTTGAGCTTAAGCAGGAGGTGAGCTCTTTACAGGTTCATGCTGATGAAATAGGCAATGACACTAAAAAAATTTCTCTTCAACTTGATGCCGAAATTGCTTCTGGAGAACAATTAGCAAAAGAAGTTTCCGTACTGAGATCCGAATGTTCAAAGTTAAAAGAAGATCTTGAGGAGCAAAAAAGTTTCAATTTAAGCATTCCATTCTCCTGCAGAGAAACTGTTGAGACAAGCCAAGTTCACATTTTTCATGAGTTACAGCTCAGGTGGTTTAAGGGGCTTTCAAGTATGGAAGATAAATTAAAAGAGCTTCAGAGGAAGGCAATCTTGGGAGTAAATGAAAGGGACTTCCAGTCCTGTCACTTGGATTTCGAGGCATTGCTTGGTGTTTTGCAAGTTCTCAAACAAGAGACTGGGCAGGCAAGTTCAGGGATGAACATGACAAGCGTAAACCAGGCTGATGATATGACTTTACATAAAGGTGAGCAATTAGTACTAGGAACAAGGGTGGATGCAGATTTCTATCAACTCGAGGGTGCGGTTCATTGTATAAGCATACCTGGCCTGGTGTCGCAAGACTTTGATACTGTAGATGCTGCCAATGCAATGAAAGGGAAATTTGTTGAACTTTTAAGAGAGTTGGATGAGTTGAGAGCTGATCGAGAAAGCCTTGCAAAGAAAGCAGACCAGATGGAATGCTACTATGAAGCTCTCATTCATGAACTTGAGGAAAACCAGAGACAGATGATGGGAGAATTGCAGAGTCTCAGAAATGAGCATTCTACTTGCATGTACACAATTTCATCTGCTAACTCTGAGATGGAGAGAATCCGGCAAGACATGAACAACGAGCAAATAATATTTTCCAAAGAAAAGTGTGATTTGGACTCTCTGAACAAGGAGTTTGAAAGAAGGGCTACTACAGCAGAAGCAGCTCTTAAAAGGGCACGCATGAATTACTCAATTGCAGTGAACCAGTTACAGAAGGACCTTGAATTACTTTCTTTCCAGGTTCAGTCCATGCATGAGACAAATGAGAACCTCATTAAGCAGGCTTTTGAAGATTCTTTGATTCCAAGGTTTCAGGAGTGTGAAGAAACAGTGCAGAATCAGAAATCAGATTCAGAGGATTTTCCGTCTGCAAAATATTTGCAGTGTCAGAATAAATGTTACGAGACAAAGAATCAGAAGTTAGATGGGGATGCATTATCAGACGATTTGAGAAGATCCCTCCTCTTACAGACGGGGCTCTACCAAAAGGTTGAAGAAGAACTTTATGAGGTGCATCTGGTGAATGTGTATTTGGATGTATTCTCAAAGACTCTACAAGTTACTTTGGTTGATGCAAGTGCTGACTTCGGATTGACAAAAGAGAGAGTGCATGAACTTTCACACCAGCTGGAGCTTTCAACTGAGTCCAATGAGTTATTGATGCTGAGGCTGCGGACTGCATTGGATGAGATTTGCTGCCTGAATGAGTACAAGGAAACTTGTAATTCGATCCACAATGACATGGCTCGGAAGAACCGAATTTTGGAAGCAGATTTACAAAACATTACCAGTGAAAATGGTCTTCTTACCCAGAAGATTGTTGAATGGAAAGGTATGATAAAAGAATATGAAACTTATGAGAGCAAATACAAGGCCTGCACTACTGAAAAATTACAGCTGGAAAATTTGTTGCAAAAGGAAACCTTAGAAAACAGCACTCTGCAAAATAGACTTTCCTCTTTGCAGGAAGAGTTGAAATCTGTCAGAATTGACTTTGATGAGCTTGCTTGCACGAAGGAGGATCTGCAGAATATTGTAAACTTTCTACAGGGTAAGTTATGGAATCTGTTGGCATCTTATGACCTAAAGTATAAAAGCCTGGCTCTTTGCGGTGGATCTGTCTGTCAAGACTTGGAATCCAAAGATTTAACAGGTGTACTGTTGCAAATAGAAGAGCTTCAGAACAAGGTATATGAAAAGACTGTCCAGATGATTGAAGAGAAGAAAGACCTAGTGCAAGAAAGAGATATTGCTCAAGAGTCTTTACGCGCAGCAGAATCTGATAATCTGATGATGAAGCAGAAATTTGAACATGATCTACGAGGTACGGTGGATAAACTAGATGTTTTGAGTGCGCTGGTTCAAAAGCTCCAGTTACGAGTTGAGGCCATTGCAAACAGACCCGAGATTAGCTCTGAAACTGAAGACAATTATGCACAACAGCACAGAGAGCTTTTGTCTGATCTTGATAATTTAGAAATGGAGCTCCAGCAACTTACTTCTAAAAACGAGGGCCTTGCTGAGGAATTTATGGCATTAGAGAAAGTAACTGAAGAACTAGCAAGGTGTAACCTGGCCATAGCAGCATTAACAGAGGAAAAAGAAGCTTTGGTGGTGTCCTTACAGGATAAAACTGAAGAATCTTCCAGGCTTGCTCTCGAGCTTAATAATTTGCAAGGGAGTTTGCTTTCTTTGCATGATGAGTTCCACACAGAGAGAAATCTCAGAGATAAGTTAGAGAGTAAAATTACAGATCTCACTTCCCAATTGAACGAGAAGCATTGCCAGTTGCTAGGTTTTGATCATCAGAAGGCTGAGCTGGTCCATCTCAAACAATCGGTTTCCGATCTAGAACTGGAGAAATCAAGAGTTTCCCGTCTCTTGTTGGACTCGGAGGAATGTATAAAAGATTTAGAAGCTCAATTGTTTGAAATGCATGAATTTTCAATGGCTACTGATGTTGGACTGTTTTTCACAAAGGCTCAATATGAGTCCAGGATTGAAGAACTAGGAAGGTGTAACCTCACCATAGCAGCGCTGTCAGAGGAAAAAGAAGTTTTGATGGCGTCTTTACAGGATAAAACTGAAGAATCTTCCAAGCTTTCTCTTGAGCTTAAAAGTTTGCAAGGGAGTTTGGTTTCTTTGCATGCTGAGGTGCAAACGGAGAGAAATCTCAGGGATAAGTTAGAGAGTACAATTACAGATCTCACTTCCCAATTGAATGAGAAGCATTGCCAGTTGCTAGGTTTTGATCAGCAGAAGGCTGAGCTTGTCCATCTAAAACAATTGGTATCGGATCTAGAACTTGAGAAATCAAGAGTTTCCTGTCTCTTGTTGGATTCTGAGGAATGTCTAAAAGATGTCCGTGAAGAGTGTTCCTCCATTTCTGCTTTGGAGGCTCAATTGTCTGAAATGCATGAATTTTCAATAGCTGCTGATGTTGGACTCACTTTCACCAAAGTTCAATATGAGACAAGGATTGAAGAACTAGAAAGGTATAACCTGACCGTAGCAGAATTAACAGTGGAGAAAGAAGCTTTAATGGAGTCCTTGCAGAATAAAACTGAAGAATCTTTCAAGCTTTGTCTGGAGCTTAATAGCATGCAAGGAAGTTTCCTCTCTTTGCAAGATGAGTTGCAAACTGAGAGAAATCTCAGAGATAAGTCAGAGAGTAGAATTACAGATCTCACTTCCCAATTGAATGAGAAGAAAAGTCAGTTGCTAGATTTCAATCAACAGATGGCTGAGCTAGTCCATCTCAAACTATTGGTATCGGACCTAGAGCTAGAAAAATCAAGAGTTCTCCGTCTCCTGTTGGATTCTGAGAAGTGTCTTAAAGATGCTCGTGAAGAGTGTTCTTCAGTCTCTGCTTTGGAAGCTCAGTTATCTGAAATGCATGAATTTTCAATAGCTGCTGATGTTGGACTCACTTTCACAAAAACTCAATATGAGGCCGTGATCGAAGAGCTTTGTCAGAAACTGCACTTTTCAGATAGCCAAGTTTCTGATATTCGCAACAATTTCCTTAATGTAGATAATATGCTTAACAAATGTCTTGCTAGCGAAAGGCATTACCTTGAAGAGAACACTCACTTGATGACAAGTCTCAATTCCGTTAAATATGAGTTGGAAGCCTCCAGTGCTCAAAACAGGATACTTCTTGATGCAAACAGTGCAATGAGGACCGAACTTGAGGAATACAAGAAAAGAGCTGATAATACGGAGGATATTGTCCGCATGGATAAAAATCAGTCTGCTCTTGAGGTTAAAAGGCTGGAACATCTTCTAATGACATCTGAAGAAGAGATTGATAACCTGATATTCTCCAAGGAAGAACTAGAAGTCAAAGCTTTAGTACTCAAAGCCAAGTTGGATGAACAATGTGCTCAGATAACCTTGCTGGAAGGATATAAGGATGAAATGGAAATGCTGCACGATAAATGTAGAGAGCTTACAAAGAAGGTTGCTGAACAGGTCTTAAAGACAGAAGAGTTTAAGAACTTGTCCATCCATTTTAAGGATCTTAGAGACAAGGCTTATGCCGAGGGCCTCCATGCACAGGAAAAAAAAGAACCAGGAGGGCCACCAGCTGCCATGCAAGAGTCCTTAAGAATTGTATTCATCAAAGAACAATATGAAACCAAGCTGCAAGAACTGAAACAACAGCTTGCTATGTCCAATAAGCATAGTGAGGAGATGCTCCGGAAATTACAAGATGCAGTCAATGAAGTTGAGAACAAGAAGAAATCAGAAGCTACTAATGTGAGGAGAAATAAAGAGCTAGGAATGAGGATATTGGAATTGGAGTCTGACCTACATTCAGTGCTTTCTGAAAAGCGTGAAATAATGAAAGCATATGACCTGATGAAAGCTGAAAAGGAATGCTCATTAATAAGCCTCGAGTGCTGTAATGAAGAAAAACAAGAGCTTGAAGCGTCTTTGCAGAAGTGCAATGAGGAAAAAGCTAAAATTGCTTTAGAACTCACCTCAGCAAAGGACTTGCTTGAGAGCACGTCATCATCTATAAATTATCAGAGGGACGCAGACACATCTGGCCTGCAAAGCAGCGGAATAGCAGAGGAAACTTTAGCCAAGTTTTCTGAGCTTGATGTAGCCAATGGTGAAGCATCTCAGCGTGAATGCATGAATTCCATTGATGAAGCAGACCAGTCAAATGTACTCAATAATATAAACTCCAAGCAGGTAATTAACTGTTTTTATGAGGATTATCTATATTAGAGTAATTTGCTCCTTTGATACCTCTAATTCTTTGTGCAAATGTGTGGCAACCAGATGCTTATGTTTATATACATTATGCATGTTGGTATTTTCCATGAAGTTCTGGGAAAGTGAACAAAGATTGCCTTTTCACTCTGCCCTCTCTAAAGAGGTGCTTTCAGTTTGCTATGCTTTTCTACCTTTTCCACCATTGTGAGTTCGGATGGTTCTTCTGAAGTTATAGTTCTCACTATACCAGTTGACAGTGTCTCAGTGAGTTGCTGCTCCAGATATTACCTAACTAATAGCACTCCTATTTCATTTAGTGCTAGCCCTTCTTTAGGCAGTTAACGTCCCCTGCTTTCACCTTAAACGCATTTCCTAGAAAGTAACACCACTGGAGTGAAAGTCAAAGCACTCCATGTTGACTTTGGTACTACCAGTTTTTATCAGTCCTCGAAGGTTTAAACTCCTTGTTCACAATTAAAGTAGTCAACGTTTCCATGAAATAATGGTGAAATCTAATTATGAAAGAAGTCCTACATTAGGTCAATCAGAATAGTATAAGTATGATCTTTACAATATGGCTGCCTTGTTGGCTATGAATGTGTTATTCATAGCTCGTACTTCTTGTGTTGCTGATTATGTATGCTTATTCTAGTAGCCTCTTCGAACTTTACATAGAGTTCTCTTAGAGGCGATAATAATTTGTGCATGACTGGTAATTGATTTGCTTAGGCTTCAAAATTTTGAAGTCCACCTATCTCTAGCAGAGGAATAAGATAGTCATATTTCCCAAAGAAAAGGTTTACTTTGTTTTATTTTACATGTTTATATACTGAAATTTTGGTCGCTGACAATATATGTGCATCATTGGACAGGATGATCTTGTATCCGGTGGTGTAAATGGGATCTCTAGTATTGTACTTTCAAAGCAAAATGATACTCTTAATAGCAACATGAAGCATTTGGTTCTTGGCAACGAGAATTTTAAGGCCCAAAGCTTAAAGTCTAG
>JAOEHR010000056.1:29289025-29299168 GCA_025448175.1 Aronia arbutifolia
TATTGATTTCAAAGATCAAATTAATAAATTAGAAGGTTGTATAAAACTTGACTCTCTATGTTAATATATGGCAACATCTACTAAAAATAATATGATTTTTCATCTTAGCTAAAACCAGAGAAATAATGTTAGAAGCAAAAATCTTTTTTCTATTTTCTCCCACTAAATAAGGTACATGTTAAATTGAGCTAAATATTCAAACTTGAGTCCATTTTCTCATCAGCCAATCCAAACTGACTCTGGAAGTTTTGAGGCTTGAAGAATTTTGCATGCTTTGATTAAAGCTGTGCCAATTATTTTCTCATAAGCCAAATAATACATATAGTGAAGAATCAAGATTGGTCCCTCGTAACTCAATTGAACCAAAACACATAAGCAACACAGAAAACAACTTCATATTCTCAATTTTACACACAATTCAAAATCCCACCCATCTTTCTGAGCATCCGAAAAGAGCATCCCACAATACCAAGTTCAACTTTAATATAATCAAACGTAAACTAATCTGTAAATTGAAACTCTGATTTCAACAAGCCCAAATTTTCAAATTGCTTACCTTGATTACAGAGGACTTCGGAAGACAACAGCGTTCAAAGCGAAACAAAACCCCCATAATCAGAAAACAGCAAAAAGAAAAACCCTAACAGACCTAAATTCCTGCAGATTAACATGAGTTAAAAAAAAAATATATATATATATATATATATACATATGTATATATATAATTTGATCAGACGAAAGCCCAACCTTCATAAATCTATCAAACACGTGGTGCTATATACCGATTGCTATTGGTGGAAATCGATATATCTAGATTTAGAATCGATACACCGAATTAGAATTGAAGCTTCAACTCAATGAGCAAAATTGAGATATGGTAAGCAAATTTTTTAAGTTCAAATTCCACCCGAGGTGCCAGCATAACTAAGAAGCTACCTTTTCACAAATAAAGTATTCTTCAGCACAATCTGCAGGGTAATACAGTTTTCCCATACCATATGCTAATTTCCTTAATGTAAAAAAAAATAATTATAAGAATATTAAGTAACATAAACCTAATCTCTACCAAAGACTATAAGAATATTTGAACAAAATAAAACAAAATTATAGCTACATTGAAGAATACAATGTGAAAATGCATAGGACAGAGACAGACTAAAACACCCATGTTCCCACCTCGAGGTTAACGATTCTTTGTTCAAGTAGAGAAACAATCAAAACAAACTAATCTGCAGCAAAATGCTACATTAGTAAGAATAATGCACTCGAGATAAAATCTAGAGCTGTGATTGGCATTTCAGAAAACTAAGTCGTAGGATTGTTATTCGAAAACCACCCCAGTGTAATTCAAAAACTATGTCCTAATACTGTTGAAACAATGAAATTTATACAATTCCACTTTCCAACCATGCTACACAAAAATGAACCATCTCAAACTCAAATTACACCAACAATTTCATGGCTTCCTATTCTGTTTTTGCTATTCAATTTCATACTCTTATTTCATCTTAGCTTTGTAATCGTAAGAGAGTTGTACACATTCTTACAAAGAAAAAAAAAAGAACAATTTGCAGAGCTAAATTCAAGTCGTAGAAAAAAAAAAACAATTTATTCATGTATCAAAATATAAAATATAATTCAAAAGACATATTTTGGAAAAGTCGTGGAATCGATCAAAGAATTTAAATAGTCGTATCTTTCTTCTTAAGTTTAGTCCGAAACTGTAGAGTAATTGAAATGTACCAGAAAAAAAAATCAATAACCCAAATAATCATCAATCAAACACACCGCAAAACCCAAAATTACCCAATTGAAATAACGACACCAATTATCTATTCTAAAATTGAGGAGCAATGTGACTGTAGCTTAGCTACAGTGAAACCTTTGCCACTTGATTTCACGCTATTTACCACAATGCCACAGCCAAATGGGGCTGGTTGGAGGGTAATTATCAAAAGGTAGGAGGGTAATTTTGTCTCTAAACATATTTCGATATATTTACGGTTTTACCAGTACAATTCTAAAATGGGCCCTCGATTTTGCATTATTTACATTTCTGCCACTGTGTGTGTGGCTGTGCTGTGGAGGGTTTGAAGGGAGAGAGAGGCGTGGGATGGTAGGGAGGGGAAGGGAGAGAGAGGAGTGAGCGAGGCTGCCCAAAAGTGGGATTAGGGTTGATTTTTTCTCCTCAAATCAAGGGTTGGTGTCAGTGATTGAGAGATTGAGAGGGATGGGAGAGAGAGACAGAAACACACCCGACCTTCATTTTCCCCTTTCTCAAACCCTAGCAGCCAGAGCCCGAAAACTGAGCCTATCTCTGCAATAGCATCGACTCTTGCTTCCCAAAACCACACAAACCTGCCCTCCATTTCTGTAACTCGAGAGCTTTGTCTCGCTTTGTTTTCAAAATTATAGGCTTCGATCATCTCCCCAACCAACCCAGAGCCTCCTTTTCTCCCGTTAAGCAAAAGAAAATCAATGAGGCCTGCAACTTCGTTTGCAGTCCACCACTGCAAATCGGTCTGGAAACTGGAAAGTCTAAAGGTAAAACACACCGATCTATTTGATTTTGGTCTCTGCTACGCATTTTGACAGACAAATGATAAACCTAACACATGCATGGTCTGATTTCCTTGGTAGGTTTCTTGAAATATTTGCATCTCATTGGCGCAATATTTTTCACTTTCTGGATGTGCAAAGTCTGGGTGGTACACATCATCGGGCCAAACCTTTCCCAGGTAAGGAATTCCGTCGCGTTTGTTGAAATTATCTGCTTCCTCCCCTCTGATGTATGTGTATGTATGATATGTGTATGTGTGATTTTAGATTGTAATGTATCACAATTTTGTGGCATGAAAATTGACATTTTTAGACTTACCCTGTGGTGAGATTTTTGCATGATTTTTTTTTGGGGGTTTGTGGGGTTTTTTAGAGATTTTTCTGTGAAAGCATTTTGTTATATGATTTTTTTTTATTGTGGTTTTGATTGTTTGGTTATAATTTTGGGTATCTGTTTTGGTTCTTTGAATCGGTTTTTGTGTAAGTCAAAGTTTTGTGTGGATGATCGTTGGTTCCGAACGAACCGAGTTACATACATGGCTTTGCGTCCCATCTACTGAAAAGGTTACCCTTCTTCTCTCTACAAAGTCCCTTCTAACTGTCCACACTTTTACAAAACCAAAAACCAATTTTATAAATTTTGATCAGATTTTTCTTCAGATTACAGAGAGAGAAAGGGTCGTATATTTTGCTATATTCAGAGAGAGAGGATTTGAGGTGGGTGGAGTGATGAGCGTTTAGGATTTTTGATGGGAGGGATGAGAAAAGAGTAAAAACGATCAGGAAAATCGAATTCTTTCTCTAAAAGTTCATCAACACTTTGTAAGAACTCCAACTCTTTCTCTCATATTTCATCCATTTCTGTTAATTTTTGTAAATTTTCAGATTATGGGTCGTTCCCAATTTCCATTTTTTCTTTGGGGTTTATGTCGTTTTGATGGAAAAATGTCGTATTAGCAAATAGATGATATTTCAAAATTATGGTCGTCTGATTCACTTATTTTTGTTCATCTCTAATTTTCTGGATTTTTCCATGTACATGACAGAATTTATTGACATTTGATGAATGTTAAACGAAGTCCTTCAATGAATCTCTCAAGGTGCTCGAAGCTGATATTTCACTTCACCAACACTTTGTAAGAACTCCAATTCTTTCTCTACTTACACAATTCCAAAGCACTGTGTAATAAACAGTGGAATTTTTATTCAGATTGTAGTAATTGCCATGCAATTTTTTCCCAATATGTTTATACACTTACGGTACTCCAATCTCTCTCTCTTTCTCTCATTTCTTTTCGGTTTTGGAAATCTGACTTTTGGTGGGTTTGTTTTCTTGCAGATGTCGAAGAATTTTACGGACTTCCTGTGTAATCCTTGTCGCAGAAAGCAATCTTGACGCCGTTGCTGGCGGAGGAATGCCGTCATACGAGCCCCGGAGCACGCTGCTGCTGGTAATTTTACTTTTCTGGTTTTATATGAATTTGTTGTTTGTTTGATGAGAAAACATGGAAAACTAGAGAAATTTTTTTAATTTAGGGTTGCTATAACACAAATTTTCACTATGATTTGTGATGGATTTTGGGTATCTTTCCTTTCTTATGCTATTTATACTGCCTACATCAACCTCTTTTCGTTTTTTGTCTTCTCTTCCAACTTATGCCCTCAATGATATTAGATAAGGCATTTTTTAAATTTTTTGCTAATATTTTGAACTTTGTGTTGTAAGGCATTTTGATTTTTGACATTTTGTTATGTTGGTTGGAGAGTTTGAGACTTTTGCTCTCTTTTGCATTTTGCTATGCTGGTTGGAGACTTGCGAACTATTGATTTTGAATGCTATTGCTCTCGGTATTCTTTACAATTATTGATTTTGAATGCTATTGCTCTCTTTATTCTTTAGAATCGAGTATTGGAATTTTGAATGTGACAAGATTGGATGTAAGACTTTGTGCTTTCCTAAATGGGTTTAGTTTTGCACAGCTTGACATTGTTTTTGTTCATGTAACTTTGGTTCATTGTTCGTTGTGGGATGCGATTGGGATCTATTTCTTTGTTTCAGATTTTGCATATCGAATTTTTGAGAGCTATTTGATAAGAATTAGGCCTGTTTAGAGTCAGGTTTTATAACTCAAACCATTTCCAATAGCTATTTGGGTAATAGGACGAGTAATTAAAGAGTGAGTTCATACATATCAAATCCTGTTTAAGCTTACTTTTTCCCTTATGAATATTTCTTCATCTGATAGGCTGATGCTTGGGCTATGGAGAATTTTGCCTCAGTAGCAAAATGCCCGTCTGGCCAAATTATAGGACAGGTGTGTAGTTCTTATTTATTTAATTTTTTTTCTCCTTTCTCTCTTTGATACTATTCATGTGTATTCACTTGGGAAAAATACTTTAGTCTTAATGATATTAATGTTGCATGATCTATTTTCTTCTGGAGCCATAAAATTTGCAAGAGGTTTCCAAGTATACAAGGAGGTTGCTGGCCTTTCAGGGCTTGACTTCGGTTACACAGATAACACTGCGGTATACCATACAAAGGTTTTTTTTTTCCCTTTTGCCCTCTTTTTTGGGATATTAGTTACAAAATTTGTTTGGAGCATAAGTGTGAAATTAACAGGAGGGGTTAGTAAGTTAATTAGTTAATTTGATTCTAAATGTATATGAGTTAGAGAACTCATTGTGATTTGCAGAGATTGCCTAAAGACAAAAAGAAAACAATGTTTGTTTTGAGTACTTCTTACGTCATTGAGGCACAAATGTTGTATCTGCATTAATTAATTTTCTTTATATCGAAATTGAATAAATCTAATTTTCCTCGATATCCAAATGTATTAAAGTAATTGTGATTGAAGTTTGTTTATGTCTGCTTTCCAAGATTCATTTTTTGGTTACCAGATATCTCAATCCGTTTACGAGTGCTTTTTAGTTAACTAAAAAAAGGCTTTTTATTCTTCGGCTTACATGACTTCTATTACCGTTTACAAGTCAACCCCACAATACCAAAGTACAAGAGAAACAAAGATTGGAGGTAATTTTTGCTCTAACTTCTTTAGAAGTTAACTGACAAAGTTTCTAAGATATGTATTGTGCATTTGGCCAGTGTTAACTACCGAATCGATTAAAAAACATTCTGTGTAAAGTTTATAGAATACAAAATCAAACTGAAACATTTATTTTACCATGTGTATTCAGCTGCTTTGATTGGTTCCTGAATTATATAGAGATCGGTGTTTTCAATTGTGGTTTGCAGAATTTTCTGAAGTAAAATATTCATTAAATGTTTTGTGAAATAGACATTTTTCAATAGGGTAGTTGCGCTGCTGGTTTTTTGATGATGTGCCTAATGTTTAATTTGGATTGAATTTCAACTTCTACATAGATTTATGATTAGTAAACTCTCATGGCAGTTTGGAAATGATAATTTCTTCACGAGCTTATATGTGCTGTAATTGAGTGTGTTAGCGTTATTTTACTTTTCGTTCAGATGTTAAGAAAAAATTCCTCGACTTTACAAAGAATGGGGAAAGATGAATACACTAATACACTTCGTTTTCTCTTCAATATCAGTGATGAATATACTTCATTTGCATCTTTCTTGATAATAGTTTCCCACTTTCCCTTTAAAATATTTGCAAGCGCTGCTGATTTTGCTTTTGTATTTATTTTGTTAGGAATTGATATTAGGAGGTGTTAAATGGACCGTTGGAATTGGGTTTCGAGTCTCTGAGGGCCAGAATGAGATGGGTTATTGATAAAGGGGTTAGGAGGAGACGGTGGACAAGAAACCAGTACATTGGATGCACAATATCAGTGATGAACACTTTTCCTTTTCTTTGTTTAGAAAAAATTTGAAAAAGCTACTGGTTTTGAACGTGCTTAAATGCAAGATTATTTGCAAAAATTTGTTTAAATTTTTTTAATGTTTAGATTTTTATTCCATAAAAATTGTGAGGAAATATATAATGATAGACAAAAAACTATGTTAAACAAGTTTGGATGGTTTAAATTATAGAATTATTTTGGTAGATAGTAGAGACGGTTTCAAATCCGGCGGCAGAGCGCGGGCATTCCTGCTAGTTGAAACTATAACTCAGCCAAATCCCACCACACTCACTTTACTCCTGAAAAGGGATGCAGGACAAATCTAACTGCTTTATACAATTATATAAGCTCAGGCCCTAAATATTTATTCCTTCCAATGAGATATAAATCATTTGGATGCAAAAAACTGGGTAACCAATTGAAGATGGGCCTGCCTACAATACATCGGAGTTCCCGGGCATTTAGAGCTGTTAGATCCAATCTACAGGTTGAGTGTAATGGCTCTAAGTGCCCAAATATGCAATACTCCAGTGTACTGTAGAAGTATTCCAAAAGATGAACAAAAAGAAAGAAAGAAAGAATAGCTTTATAAACCCTTTCTTTAATCATGCGTGCTTAGCAAAATATTTTTTATTATAACTTTATTTTCTTTCAAGTATTTTTTATATTTCTTTGTATTGCTCACAATTGATATAATGTGGAAAGTGTGGTGATAGCTTCCTATCTCTTTAGTACGAATTGTCTCAAGTCTCTTTCTCTGTGTAAGTCAATGATTTTGGTTTTGTTTTTACAATTTGTGTAAAAACTTTCAATCATGCAACTACAAAATAATTAACTTAAAGTCCCTCAAACACAAAAAATAATTAACTTAAAAGAGAAACAAATGGAATTAGTAAAAAGAAAAGACATCGTTTATTCACAATTCATCCATTCAATTCTAAAATTTGCTTATATTCCTCTAATGTTGCACACAAAGCAAACTAAAAGGTCATGGAATGTTTAAAATAGCTAGCAATGTCTTATGCTAGCAACAGACAAAACTAACCCCTTGCCCTACATGGCTCAAAAAATGTAGTCTTATTCTCTTCGAAAGCCACATTGACAGTTTCTCATATTTATTACTATAGCCAACTTTAGAGTATAGTAATTTGAAAAATTCCATCTCTAATCAGACTTTCATTCCTAATACAAGTAAGCATACTAGAGCCAAGTCACATGTACGTGCCTAACAAAAGTTTAGTCCATTTTTACCACAAAAAAATGAAATAAAATAACCAATAATATTCTTGCTTGACGATATGACGAATTTACTTTTACTAGAGGCACCAATTTGTTTTGTTTTTTTTTTTTTTCGCCTTTTAGGTAATACAAGAGACATCAACTTATTAGTTTTTGCATCAATTTTTTAGATCCGAAATTTCGTGGCAATGTTTCAACGCGTTTTCTGTTCACATTTTACAACAAATAAGAATTTGCATTGTGACTCGGTAACAAATAACTAGTGTCTCTTGCACTATTATTATGTTTATCATTTCTTACATACATTTAATATTGGACCTGTAATATGATTGGCATCTCATTGTAAAATCAGATGTGTTTGGTTGCTGGAGAATATATTCTCAATTTGCATTCCAATTTGTAGATGATAACTCTTCTTCACGCATTCACTGCAACAGATAGACTCCATTCAATAGCTGCAATGAGCGCTGAGCAGCATAATGCTTCTTCGTCCTCTTACCGGTGCACATATGATGCATTCTTGAGTTTCAGAGGCGCAGATACACGCAAGGGCTTTACGGATCACCTCTACAGTGCTTTGGAGTTGGCAGGAATCCACACTTTTAGAGATGATGATGAAATTGAGAGAGGAGCAAACATTGAACAGGGGCTACAGACAGCAATACAAGAGTCAGGAGTATCAGTTATAGTTTTCTCCAACGACTACGCCTCTTCCAGGTGGTGCCTGAATGAACTTGCTATCATCATGGAACGTAAAAGAACAGATGGACACATGGTTATCCCAGTTTTCTATGATGTGGAACCATCAGATGTCAGGAAGCAGACGGGCAGTTTTGCAGAATCATTTACTAGACATGAAGAGCGCTTCAAGGACGAGATAGAAAAGGCGGAGGAGTGGAGACGAGCTCGTAGAAATGTTGCAGACCTGGGAGGGATGGTTTTAGGAGAACGGTAATGTTTCATTC
The DNA here is from genome assembly GCA_025448175.1 of Aronia arbutifolia. Lineage (NCBI taxonomy): Eukaryota > Viridiplantae > Streptophyta > Magnoliopsida > Rosales > Rosaceae > Aronia > Aronia arbutifolia. The sequence goes on from JAOEHR010000056.1 coordinate 29,297,617, forward strand.
CCTCCTATATTCAGTCAAGTAAATCAGATGCTAGTCCCAAGCTTGTGAAAGTTTTAGCTTCTCTTTAAAAAATAAAATAAATAAATAAATAACTTGCTCATGTTTTTTCTTTTGGTCTGAAAAGAAAGAACTTATTGTGCCTCATATTTTTTTATATCAATAACATATAAGTACGAGTCGCAGTTTATCCAAGATATTGTCGAAGCGATTGGAAATAAACTAGACTACATGAGGAATAGGAGATTAAGAGTTGATCCCTATGTGATTGGAAGAGGTTATTATGTGGAAAGCCTAAACATGTGGCTGGAAGATGGATCAAATGATGTTGGAATAGCTGTCATCCATGGAATGGGTGGAATAGGCAAGACCACTATTGCTAAAATTGCTTATAACCAGAACTTCTATAAATTTCAAGCTAGCAGCTTTCTTTCAGATATTAGGGAAACTTCCAAACAAGCCAATGGTTTTGTTCACTTGCAAAGGAACCTTCTTTCAGATATTCACAAGAGGAAAATGAACAAAATATACAGCCTTGATGGAGGAATAGTACAGATCCAACGGGCTGTATGTTGCAAAAGAGTTCTTATTGTTCTTGATGATGTGGAGAACTTGGAACAGTTCAATGCAATTCTTGGAATGTGAGACTGGTTCCATCCTGTAAGTAAAATTATCATAACAACTAGACATCAACATTTGTTAAAGGCTCATGAAGTTTGTGTAAGGTTTAAGGTTGACGGATTACATGCGCATCAATCTCTTAAGCTTTTCAGTTGGCATGCCTTCGGACAACCCCATCCTCAGGAAGGTTACATGGAGCTTTCAAGACGCTTAGTATAACATTGTGGAGGGGTTCCATTAGCTCTTCAAGTTCTGGGATCTTCTCTCTTTGGAAAAACAGAAAATGTATGGGAAAATGTAGTACGCAAGTTAAAGGAAAATCCAGTACGCAACTTAGACGTGATTACTGAGGGAAAAATTCAAAAGATTCTTTGCATAAGTTTTGATTCTTTACAAGATCATGATAAACGTTTATTCCTCCATATAGCCTGTTTCTTCGTAGGAAAGGACAAGGATTTTGCAACTACAATCCTTGATGAATGTGATTTTGAGACAGAGGTTGGACTTCAACACCTAGTTGATAGATGCCTTGCGGAAATTAATGCCGACAACAAGTTAACCATGCATCAATTGCTTGAAAACATGGGAAGGGCAATAATTCGTGATGAATCACCTGAGGACCTTGGAAAACGCACTAGACTGGGGCATAAAGAAGAAGCAAGTGACGTTTTGAGATATTTAACGGTAAGAAACATGATCTTTAACTGTATTTAAATGCATTGGTGTTCTACATGTGACTAGTAACTTATCCAATGCTCTTATTTGGTGGCAGGGTACGAGAAGTATTAAGGGCCTTATGCTCCACTCTCCCTCAACATTTGAAACAAAGGCATTTACAAAGATGCTCAATCTTGAACTACTTCTGCTTGATAATGTAAAGTTGAGTGGAAGCTATGAAGATTTTCCAAAAAAATTAATATGGCTGTCTTGGCGA
>JAOEHR010000056.1:29465931-29476939 GCA_025448175.1 Aronia arbutifolia
ACGTGGCTTAACCGTGACCACACAAACAGAGGAGGATGGAAGTGTATGGGAAGTGGGAGAGTAGAGAATCCATCTCCATTTTATACATGGTGTTTTCAAAAGTACAACATAAAAATCATCTTTTATAGTGCCACCAAAACGTAAACATTGAGCCAATTTCCACTTCAAGTTAACAACTTGTGCACTAATTTTTGCATTTGAATTTTTTTTATTTTTTTTCAAATGCCACATGTCATTTTTTACACAAAAGAAATTATAATTTTAAATACATTAATTTTTTATTTGTGTAAAAAAACATGTTCCACTTGTTAAAGTGAGAAATTCCAAATATAAAATGTGGGGTGATTTAAGTATGTTGGTGTGAAACCCCGTCCCAAATTATGTGTAATTTCGTATTAATAGAATTAGGAAATTACCATTATGCCCTTTATCTTCTCACCCTACCCGGATTCCCCCTCTCCCTTTTGGGATATTTTGCATATCTTTTTATTATTTTAACACACACTCTCCCTTTCTTCCTTGCCTGCCACGTGGCACACCCATCTCATTTCTCTCTTTCTCTTTCTCTCTCTTCCCTTCCCTGAGTTCACTATCTCTCTCTCATCTCACTCTCTCTCACACTAACCTCTTTCCCTCTCCTTGATCTACACACATACCCAAAATCGAGACGGCACCACCACGCCCACCGTGTTGGGTCCTTTTATCTCCCTCATCGTCTGTGAAGCCCATGACACCCAGCTAACTTCTCTGGCGAGCCCCATGGCTTGCGAGCTAAACTCAGGCCACTTCACGGCGTGACATAGGTACGAAACTCTTCCTCTCGTCTTGCACTTATATTTGATAGCTAGATCGCACCCTAGGGCTGAGTAACGGAGTCGATCGGAGCTCAGGAAGCTCCGGTCTTCTCCCTTGTCGAAACCGGGTCAGACCTGACCCAATATGCTAAGACCAGGATCGAAACCCAACCCAAATCCAAAGCATTGGGCCGGGCTACCAGGCCCAAACCCTTTAAGCCCAAACCCAAGGCTTTCGACTCTATCTAAACCCAAGCCCAAACCTAGGCCAAGACCCAACCATGCAGCCCAGATCCATTGAACCTTCAGCCCAAACCCAATTGAGTCTAGCCCAAGCCTAGGACCTTAGGCCCAAGCCCAGGACCCCAGGCCCGAGCCCAGGACCCCAGGACCAAGCCCAAACCCAGTCGAAGCCCAAAACCCAAGCTACGCGTGAGTGGCACGTGGGCGCACGTAAAGGGTCGCCTTTCATGGCAGCGCCAGCGACTTTTTCAGTGAACTTTCCGGCTACCCATCTCAGTTCGCGGCAGCCAGAGGCTCCACCTTGCGGCCGCGCGTAAGGGCGCGTGGGGGTACTCGAGGTCCCCCTTATGTTTTTCGATGTCCTAAATCCGTTTATGACGTATGTTTTCCAAAATTCAATCGTTATGGTAGAGTTTTATTAATTGTACCCTTTATGTGCTTAGGTGCATTTATTAGCGGCGATTATGTCCTTTCTTTTCCACACGGCACTTCGATGACGGAGTATCTATGAGTGGACCCCTTCTAAAATGCATATTTTACTATTAGAAATGCATACATGAAAAGCATGATTTAATGGTTACGTTTTATGAGTAAATTAGATTTTACTTATTATGAGATATCATGCGTTACTGAGAATATTTTGGAATATCATGCTTGATTTTCATGTTCTTTGTAGTATATATGATGGATGACTATATACTATAAAGATGTTTTGAGATATGATGTTTGAGTTACTGAGCTCCGTTGAGATATATGTACTTATGTTGAAAGGATTATATTCAATGTTTTTGTGCTTATCTAGTGGTCATTATTCTGCCTACGGGCGATGATACTTATATTGGCTTCGGTGTGATGTAGTAGCCTACAGGTCGGAAGATATTTATTTTGGCCTACGGGTCGAGTGATGTAGTGGCCTATAGGTCGGAAGATATTCATATATTTGGCCTACGAGTTGGGTGACGTAGTGGCTTCGGTCGATTATGATACCACTATTTAGCACATTATATACGATATATGTTTTATGAAAGGTTTTATGGCATGCTAGGGTTTTCCGAAAACCTATTACATATTATACTACTGAGTTTTCATAAACTTTGGGGGTTAGTATGTTGTTGAATAATTTTGTTAGTACTACCTATATATCAACTTGGTCCACTCATGTTTGTTTTGCTCCAACTCAGGACATAGGAACGAGGCATACAATCCAAGCTACGAGCCATTCCCCTACCAGTGACATCGCGTCATCCTCTCTGCTTTTGACATCACTTGTAATAGCACTTTTTGTTACACCTTCCACTTGTATTCTGAATTAGATGTATGCTTTGAACATGTCATGCATTATCACTATCATTTTATTGACGGCTGACTATTATTATTATGTAGTTCAAGCGAAATTTATATGCATGTTTTACATGTTCTCGACATATGCATTCATTAAATGGCTTGCGTCACCCTTGCGTGTCGACCAGCATATGGTCATCCCGCTGTCCTCCGAACATCGGGATCTGGGCATGTTAGTTGGTGTATTTAACGATTGTGGGGTGCCAATAAAATAATCCTTTTTATGACGAATTATCTTATAAATTTAGCGAATTATTAATTTAGCACGCTATCTCCAAGTTGAGACAATGCCCAAAATAGTATTGACCGAAATTATATCAAGTATAAAATTATCGAGGTTCTATTATAATCGGGATGTATTATTAAAAGAAAGTAATTCTTGTTTCAATAACCATGACAAGTGGCCTAGTGGAAAAGTGTAAACATCAGCTCCCTAAAGAAAAAAAGGGAGGTCCTAGGTTTGATATTTTGTATGTTGTGAATCTACTTGATCTTGGCTATAGGTAAGGTGCAATTCCAACTAGCCTTTTATGAGCTAATAAGATAAATAATTCCGGTTTGCCACCAATTACCCTCTTTTAAAAAAAGAAGATTATCAATTATACAACTACCGTTCTCAACAAAAAGAGGATATGTGTATGTGCGTGTTACTATTTTTTTCAGGTAAGTTCCAAACCCTGCTAAAATAATATTTGTAAAACTAATAGCTTGTTATCTTTTCATAGCCCCCGTCATTCCTCTTCATACTCATTATAAGGCCATCTCCAACCGAATGAGGGCCAGATGGCTCCCTTTAGCTCTATAGCCCTCCAAGAAATTATATTTTAATGAACAGTGACATGCCATATTTCATACCATTTCCAACCGAGGGGGTCAAAGAGCCATAGGCCAAACATAGCCTTGTGACAAAAAAACGATCTCCAACCAAGAGGGCCAAGGGGCCATAGGCCAAACAAAATATATTATTTTAATTGAATTAGTATGGTTACTTAAATTAAACTATCTTATTAATATAAGGTTTTCGGACATATTAAAAACTACAACAACTTCAATTTAAAGATTCAACAACTTCAATTTTAAGATTCAACTACTTCATTTTAAAAACTACAACTTCAATTTAAAGACTACAACTTCAATTTAAAGACTACAACAACTTCAATTTAAAAACTACAACTTAAATATTAAAGACAACAAAAAATTAGAATTTTTTTATTATTTAAATTTTGTCTGAAAAAAATAAAATTCAAATGCAACGGTAACATGGTGTCAGCTAGCCATTGCTAGCTGGCGTCATGCTGATGCCAGATAGCTGTTGCAATTCAAACTTTGGGCTGGCCCGAGACTGGCTGGCTGGCTGGAATAGGCCAACCGGTTGGCCTTATTTCACATTTTTGGCCTGGTAGGGCCCACAAGCCCTTTGGCCTAGCCCTCGGTTGGAGACGGTTTTCATGTCATTTCGAGCTATTTTTAGCCCTATAGCCATTTTGCCAGGTCGGTTGGAGATGGCCTAACATGCCATAATTAGAACAAACTTCTTCGTTCTTTTTTTATTGGTAAATTAAGCTTCTTCCCTTTTGCTTTAGATTATTAACTTGTTAGAAACCATAGCCTTTTCCAATTGAGAATTTCGTCGTGAGCCCTTCAACACGCCAAAATGCTTTGTCCTAAATTCTGGTTCACGAAACTTCTTTCTTGCTCACAAGTCAACATTCTAAAGCTACCAAGCGCACTATCAAAAGCACTCTAGCTAGTAGTAGCAGTAGTAAGATCATTTAAAAACAAGCAAAATAAGATAGGTCTCAGATGCAGTACGTGCATCTAGGAATGTTAGGATTTCTTGTACATGAAAAAAAAAAACATATGTGCTATTTCAACTTGATCAATAAACAACACAAAAAATAAAATGTAACGGTCTTAACTGCGATCGATAATATCCTTTAAAAGAGCATCGTCATAGTTAGAATTGAGGCCAGCTCATACCAAACAGAATATTATCATAAACAGATAAAGCCCGCTAGCTAGCCAGTCGATTTTTAACCCCAACACATCGTCTCCAATCTGTAAAATGTTTGTTATTCTCTTCTTTTCTTTACCAGAAAAAAGGTTGCCTTAAAAAAAAAAGTAGTTAGCTTCCACTTTTGGGATTAATTACATTTTTCATATACACCAAAGTTTTCTTTCCTATGTAACTTGTCCCGACAACAACATTAAAATGCTGCAAACCAAAGTGCATGGTGTTCTATAATTCTCATTACATTGAGCTTACTTACTGGGGAAAAAACATTCGCATACCACTAAATTAAGAACTACTTGATTTGTTATATATAGGGCTGGAAATTTTTTCCAAAAATCCCGAACCAAACAAAAAAAAAATCCAATTCCATACCGAAAAATTTCCAAACCGATAATACAAAATTTCGGGACTCCATACAAAACTGATACCAGAAAATTTCGAGATAGCATTCGTTCTGAGCTATGCATTGGTTCGGGAATCCCAACCGAACCATTATTTATTTATTTTTTTAATTATTAGTTAGGTTTAATTTTATTAGAAAACTATTTCCAGGAGAATACTGTTACAGTATCGAATCTTCATTCATGTGTTTAGTCCACAACTCACCCCATACTCGCAGATGGCAACAGTTTTCAAGACGACTGTCATAGTTATCCTGTAATAAGTGTTGAGTTCAATCACAACCCTTCCACTCCAATCCCCCCTCAACCTTGGATTGAAATGCAAAAGTCTCGGTGGCTCCTCACCCTCCACAGTCTTCAACCCCAGCAACTCCACCTTAAACTGCGAAACCATCGCCGACTCACTATCTCTCATCAGGGCAATCTTGGGTTGAAACTCCGCCCTCAGCCTCCCCACCAGCCTTATGTGCGAACCCAATGTCAGCACACATGGCAGCACTATCACCCTCCCCTGTGCCGAAAACTCTGACCCAGATACCAAATCGAATGCCTGCAAGGCTGCATGTCTCGGATCGGTTCTCCACCTTTTCAGCATCAATATGCACTGACTCCAAGATTTTGGAATACCGAAATTTCGGTTTGAAATTAGTCTTCAAATTCCCGTCTTGAAAATTTTCGGTTTGAAATTCAAGATCTCGTTTTTTATTTGGAAACCCATACCGAACCATCCCTAGTTATATATTCTTCCTTTCACAACATTTTTTTTCTCACATGTTTATGAAGCTCACTAATATAGTTGAACTCATATGCATGTTGTGAAACGAGTTTATACATAATGCATGCGCAAGTTAATCTCAATTAATAGAAAATTAGGGTTAGATCGATGGGTATATGGTTTTTTTTTTTTTTGTCGGGATGGGTATATAGTTTAAGAAGTACAAATATTCGATTGTACAATGGGGACCCTACCCAAAAGTTCGACTCCTTTCGGTCATTCCGTAACCCAAAATGTTCGACTCCCAAAGAAACGAATATTAATTCCAGCAGATTTATGTCAAATTATAGTAATTTAATTGACGATAGAATTATAATTTGCATCTGGGACACTACTTTATCATACAAATTAAGCAATGATAGAGAAAGATGGTACTTAATATAATAATATATCTTCTTTGTCTGTTTTGTTGGCTTTTGAGGTATTAGAAAGATGCTGTTGCAGTGATTATTTCAATCATTGTGGCTCACTGTAGACAATTAGATTAGTCCTGTCTCTCAACAAGCAAACATACACCATACAAAATAATGCAAAAGAGAACGAAGAAAATTTAATCCCACTCAAAGTAAGGATTAAACTTTCAGCTAAAGGCAGCTTCTTGAATTGTGCGCAGCATTTGATTAACAGCTGCTGCTATTTCATCCACTGTATTTAATGGGCAGCCTTCTTCAATCTGTCCCAATTCACAAATAAACAGAAATTAATTATATTTTCTAAAATTAAAAAAAAACATGTATAGTGAGTTTAGTAAAAGAAAGAAAAAAAATGCTAATCTGTTCTTTTTTAGACAATTTTTTTAGTGAATGAACTTGTAGGATTCACATCGGATCCACTTGATCGATGCATACGCAATGCAAAACCAAATGACAAAAATGTAATTTTCTCTTACTAATTTCTAGACAAACTTTTTAATTAGTACATGAACTTGTAGCATTCCCATCATCACATTCACATACGCAGTGCAAAACTAAATGACAAAGATGGGGTGTGGAAAATAATATAATAAGTGGGTGTGAACTGATTAGTTGTTAAAGTTAATCTTCTTTTGTCCAATTTAAAAACTAAGATGAAAATCCAACGTTATTGAAAGCCTAGTGCTCCGATCATTTCCTTGTTTACTGTACTCCTTCCATTGTTTTTCAATACAAACAGCCTGCAATTATAGTTTTCGAGGGAGTCTCGGTGTATTGGTTAGTTAACGATAAAGTATTCATAGTCACTCATATTTAAATTTGATATCAAAAATTTAAATTAAAACATTAAAAGTACGACAGTCATTTATTCCCTAATCACCTGGTGACTAGGTTAATTAGCATTTTTCTTAATATTGGCGGTGACAGTAGTAACATAAGATTTGTTGATATGATTTTTTTTTTTTTCTGGTCAAATATATTGATATTTTCTTGATAGGACATTAATTATGCAAAGGTAATGCAATCATTTGAATAGACTTGGCTGTAAAACAGTAAAACAAATTACCTTAACGCTAACTGAGTAGAGGACCATTTCATCAGCTGTGGTGACATTAAGGTGAAGAACACTGAGCCTAAGGCTTTGAAACCCAGCCACCATCTTCAACAGCTGTCTAGGCCTTTTCTTGGACAGTATCTTAAGGTTGGCATGGTTGTCCGCCATGGTCACTTCTATGTCTGCTGTTGCCCACTGGTTGTTGTTACAATGAGTCGTATTCGACTCATTTGCTTGGACCCCAGTTGAGTTGTTATTCTGTGTTGCACGAGTTGAAAATTGTGGGAAGGTGAAGAAGTCAGCCAAAGGCTGTTGCTTGCTCCTCTTGTTGCTGTTCATGGACTGAAAAAGCTGCTCTAGCTCCTTCACAAAATTTATGGCACCCCCAACAATTGATGCTTGGTCCCCCTGTAACAAATATTTATAACAAGATTAATTTGGTCCAATCCCAAAAAAAAATTCAGTTTAAAAAGAACATATGGGTAGAAATCCATGTGAGTTTTTTGAACGATAAGGGTTAATCCCAAAAAACATTTCAATCTAAAGAAAATGGAGATGCAAGGGACTTCTAGTTGTACTGCCTCCCTTAATAGTGGTTAAGCCAGTTTACCCTCACATTTGAGGTTCTGTGTTCGTGTATCTCCCTCCCGTAATATGACTTTTGTAAAAGAAAAAGAAAAATAAAAACATATGTAGCTCGATGAATTTTTTTGGCCAACCTAGGAACCCAATTTTTTATTTTTTTGATCAAAATGTAAAACTGACCCTTTGAGCATAAGATTGTGGCATCAATGATCTGAGGACAGCAAGGTACTCATTCATTTGTTTGCGCCTGTTGCGCTCCACAACAATGTGCGTCATCCTCTGGTTCTCAATTTCCTCCTTGTTCTTGCTGCTCTTGGCACGACTCCGTTTGCGCCGACTTGTTGTTGCTAGTTGCGGCGGTGCTTCCATGGCAGAGAGGTGTTGTCCTGATGGGCAAGATTGATCAACTGTGCAGGCCTCAGGTGATGAGTTAGGATCCAAATCTTTCACATTTTGCAAAAGTGAAGGAGATGATGAACAGTAGTCCCAATATTCATTGTTGCCTTGTTGGTCTTGTGAGATGAAGTCACTGCCCCAAGAACCACCTCCATTAAAAGAGTAGAAGTCTTTGCAACCAAAGCTAAATGGGTACTCTTGTGGGTAAACCACAGCTTCTAATGTCATGCTTTAATCACTCTAATCACTTTTTAACTACTGAAAAATCTGTTTAGTCCAGTGAAGATTTGTCAAAGAGGATTCTATAGTAGTGAGTGAAAGTGTACGAGGGGCTTTTGTGTGGTTCAGAAGGGAAAAGGAAGTTAGAAGGGAGAGGAGGTTTTTTCTTTCCACTAAAAGAGAACCCAAATCAAAGAAATTTTTATTAGGGTTGAAGCTAGCTAAGCCAAAGCACTACACCCAAAAGACCAAACAAGCTCGCCCTTTTATCATCTCTAATAAGAAACTCTGGTTCCTTTTTAAAGGAGCTTAGCCAAGCAAACAAAACGCTACATTGTGTTGCACGTGAGATTTCATGTAGACCAGTCCCTCCATTAAAGGTTAGAGAGAGATTCTCTTTTGCTCTCTACAACTTACATGAAATATGTCTAGTGTCACTATGACGTCTCATTCTAATAATGCGCTCATATGAAGAACAGCTTACACACAACAACAAACAATTTGATCATACACCAATACTATATTGGTTGGACTGATTTATTACAACATGTTATTTGTACTTGAACTACTGATTACATTATTGATTACATCTTGTACAATGAATTTTCTTGCATAAATAATGTTACAATCAATCGTCTACACAAGCATGCGAGTAGCATGCATCTATCGTTAGGAAACACTCAAAACTCACTTGTGTAGATATAATCTTACTCTTTACATCTAATCCTTATGAGTATTATGAGTAGTACAAGTAAAAATTAGTATATTCAATCGACAAACTCTTAAACAACAATTTGGTACTACAGTCTAGTATTATTTTTCTACACTTATACGCGAGTTATGAATCTCGTTGTTTAAATCTCTTTCTTATGAGTATTATGAGTAATACAAGGGAAAATTAGTACATTCAATTGAAAAACTCTCAAACAACCATTAGTTCCATAGTCTAATGTTTCTTCACTACACTTATAAGTGAAAAATCTTAATTTCAATTTTGTAGATGATAAATACGAATATACGATATAATTTATTCTTTCACCTATTAAGCACCTCTAATGGATTATTAAATTAATTATTAAAACTCAATGTAGATAATCCAACAGTGGGCGCCTTTGGAGAAGACATTTTGTTTGTAGAGTAATGTTATTCATACCATGTTTTTGTACCACATTTTCATACCATCTTAGGTGACATTTGATGTGGACAGTCAAATCATTTGAATTAATCAGATTTTTAAATTTAATTTATTATTTAATAAACTAATAATTAAGAAAAATTAGTTAATTAAATGATGATTGTGGTATACGAGGAGTCTTTCTCCTTCATTTCCTTGGATTTTGCAAATTTTTCAAATGATGTGACTGTCACATCAAATGACACATAATGTGGTATAAAAACAAGATACGAATATTATTACTCTTGTTTGTGCGGGCCCAAAAGCATATCCCATGTCATGAATAGAACGCCATATTAACCGTGAGGACAGCAATCTCCCTATTCAACTCAAATTTGTATGCATTGAAAGGGGATAATTTAGTCTTTTACCCAGCTAGTACTGTACTTTTTTCATAATTTTCTGAACAGAAGATGTGACCATGGTTTCATTTGGCAATAATTTTGTCGGACACTTGGACATAGAAAAATAAGAAGATGACGAAAAGCTGGTGATGTCCCAGAGATTCTGATGAAGATCTATAAACACAGAGAGAGAGAGAAAGAGAAGGAGATAAAAACAATACGCAACAGCTTGGTTCAGGTGTCGAACATGCTCAGAGGAATCCATGTGACCTCACTAACAGCCACTCTGTAATCATCTCCGATGCGGACTTATAACGTTTCCGTCACTCTTTCCCAAGATCCCACTGCACCATTTATTGTTCTCGTGTTTTCCTTTGTTTGGCTCTCAATTTATTGTTAATTTTGTTTCGTGTAACCATACTGAGGGGGAGAGTGTTGAACATAAAATCCCAGATGAACAAATTAATAAACTATTATAATTACTTGAATGATAAGTTCACGTGATTTTACATGCAACCACATTTACTACTTCGGTGTTAGTTTGATTCACATTTTTGCATTGAGAATCGAACAAGAGATTTAGTTAATTTTACTAATAATTTCTTTAATAATTAATTAACCGCATTTCAACAAGAAATTCTCCAGAGCTTTCGGTGTTTACGGGGTTTTAGCTCCTTAGAATTTTGCTAGCACCGGCCATTGCACTATTTTGATTCTTTTTCCGTTTTTAATATCGTTGTTCATTGAATAATCTGTTGATCAATTATTCCACTGTTTGCCTTCGATCTACTTAAAAATTGAAGAAAATCCATAACCAACTCATTCCTTTGAATAGATCACGAATTGTTGTACTTAATAAGATTCGACGACTAATTAAGTCTTAAATAAAACGCAACTTGGTTGGTGTCATTTAGTTTTTTGTAAATTTTGTGTCGTCTTCCTTAATTAAAATGTTTTTAAAGATGAATACCTAGCTATTTTAAAGTATTTTTTATTTCATATATGCTAAATTATGAGTAAAGCAAGGGTTGAAACCAACTTAGTGGATCATCAAGGATCCTCCCTTAAAAAGTAAACCAACTTGAAAACAAATTAGCTATTTGATCAATTTTGTAAGGATTCAGTGTTTCATTAGAACCTTAATTTCGTTTACTTAATTATTTAAGATAATTGTTATTTGTGACATCCCACATCGCCCAGGGGAGTGATCCTTAAATGTATATTCCTATCCCTACCTAGCACGAGGCCTTTTGGG
>JAOEHR010000056.1:31001126-31012034 GCA_025448175.1 Aronia arbutifolia
TTGAGGGACCATTGCTCCAATTTGATTAAAGTTGAGGGACCATTCGTACAATTTACTCTTATTCTTAATATTTCATACTTTTAAACTCTGATCACGTTGGACACGCATTATGATTGTGTACACACGTATAATGTGCACAATTACTAGTTCTAAACAAGCAAATCATTAGGGCTTAATTTCCATTACGAAATACAAACCAAAAACAAAGACATTCATATCAATAGCCAGACATTTCATAATTCAAGTTCAACCACCCCACTCGTTGCTTTCCCTATTCTCCTATACTAAACAAGAGATTCCCATTCCTGATTGCCCCATGTTACATCCAAACTCCTTCTTAAAACCATAAACGCTCTTCACATGACACAAGTGCACTGCTACGTGGCGTCTCATATTACTATTTAAGAACATAGCACGGGTACACCATTATGTGGCGTTTTATGCCAATAAAACAAGAATATGCGAACAAAAAATTTACACATGTTTTTATGTTATTGATATGAAACGTCACCATAACGGTATACGCATGTCATGTAATTTCTTGTCACGAACTCATATGCATGACTTGAGGTCCATTGAATCCCACACCCCACAGGCTAAATTCACATGCCCTATTTTGTACCCAACCGGGGCCTCATCATAATGTCCTATATTGTACACACAACTTGATGCCTTTGAGAAAATTGTGATGCCAAATCATTTTTAGACATGCCTATATGGCAGAGAATACTGGGGAAAAAAACTTGGGGTGCAAGTGGAATTACATAAATGCATTTTTTACACTAAAAAGTCAATCCTGGTACTATTCATTTTACCATTTATTTTGCCCTTATCGTTAAAACTCAAAGTTTTCAAGTTTTTTTCATTAGTTTCCTTAAAATAAATATGAGAACTTTAACGAAAAGCTCTCAGTATTATTTACTTTAACGAAAAACCATATTCTTACATTAAAAAATCAATCTTGGTACTATTCACTTTACCCTTTATTTTGTCCTTATCGTTAAAACTCAAAGTTATCTAGTCATTTTCTTTAGTTTTCCTTAAAATATGCTTTCTTTGTCCCCCAACACATCATTTCGTTTGGCCCCTGTTTTTATCTGTCCCCCTCTTAATCTCTTCCTCACTAAAGTTCCCTATATTTTTAGTATTGCCGGCCTCAGAACACGACACATAACTTGCTTGCTTCACTCGCCACCCTCTTCATAGGCTCGCGCACGATACGGCGGGTGAAAGTCATAATCCAATCGATTCTAGGTTCAAATTACCAACTAAACCACACACTTTGATTTGTCTAAATTTTAAACCACAAGGCTTAAAACTGATGTGATCAATTCATCAATATTGCGGTTTGGTTTGATTCGTTTTGCGGTTTGTCATGCATTTACTACTAAACAAAAAAAAAAAAGGAAAACTAATGAAAATGGTTTGAAACTTTGAATTTTAACGATAAAGACAAAATAAATGGTAAAATAAATAGTACCATGATTGAGTTTTTAGTGTAAAAATATGGTTTTTCGTTAAAATGAACAGTACCGGAAGCTTTTCGTTAAAGTTCCCAACAAATTGTTTTACAGCTCAATTATCCATGTATTCCATATTCTGAATATATATATATATATATATATATAGATATATATATATATATATAATACAATCCTTGTTCTCTAAGGAAACAATAAAGGACATAATATCATTCCTAAAACATGACTCTAATAATTACAAAATATTTACATTCGTTTTCTCCTAAGTATTGACGTATTCCAATACTCCCCCTCAAGTTGGAGCATAGATATCACTCATGCTCAACTTGACAAGCGAATCACCAAATCTTCTACTACACACGGCATGGGTAAGTACATCTGCAAGTTGTTCTTCTGAGTTCACAAATGGTATTGACACAATCTTTTTCTCTAGCTTTTCTTTAATAAAATGTCTATCAACTTCAACATACTTAGTCCTGTCATGTTGTACTGGATTCTCGGTTATCTCTCTAGCAAACCTATTATCACAATACAACTTCATTGCCTCCTTTTGTTTAAAACCAAAACTCCAAAGTAACTTTCGTAGCCAAAGCATCTCACACACACCATGTGACATACCCCTATACTCGGCTTCGGCAGAAGACCGTGATACCACATTTTGTTTCTTGCTTCGCCACGTAACCAAATTACCTCCAACGAATGTAAAATACCCAGATGTAGATCTTCTATCAGTCACATCGTTCGCCCAATCAGCGTCCTTAAATCCCTTGATCCTCATATATCCATGACATTCATACAGAATTCCTTTACCCGGGGCAAACTTCAAATATGCCAAGATTCTCATTATTGCCGTCATATGATCCACACTTGGTGAGTGCATAAACTAACTAACCACACTTACCGCATAAGCAATATCTGGACGAGTGTGAGATAAATAAATCAACCTCCCCACTAGTCTTTGATATCTACCTTTGTCAACCGGTTCCTGATCTGGATAAATCCCCAAATAATGTTTCTCTATGATAGGAGTGTCCACATGCTTACACCCCAGCATGTCTATTTCCTTTAATAAATCCAGAACATATTTACATTGAGACAAGAAAATACTTGAAGATGACCGAGCAACTTCCATGCCAAGAAAATATTTTAAATCTCCCAAATTCTTCAGCTCGAACTCGGCGGCAAGGTTTTGTTCAAGCTTTATCATCTCTTCCGAATCATCACCTGTTATTATCACGTCATCCACATAAATAATTTAAGACTGTCACTTTACCACTTCCCCGTTTCACAAATAATGTATGATCCGAATGGCTTTGATAATACCCAATCCTCCTCATAACCTGAGTAAATCTACTAAACCACACACGAGGTGATTGCTGAAGCTCGTAGAGTGACTTTCGCAATCTACATAATCCGGTTTTCCCTCCGGCATTGTACCCCAAAGGAAAATCCATATATACCTCTTCTTCCAAGTGCCCATGAAGAAAAGCATTTTTCACATCAAAATGTTTCAATGGCCAATTCAAGGTTGCAGCTAAAGAAATCAGAACTCGTACCATATTCATCTTCACTACTAGAGAAAAAGTCTCCTGATAGTCAACACCATAAGTTTAAGTATAACCCTTTGCTACTAACCTTGCTTTATACATGTCTACCGATCGGTCTGCCTTGTATTTAATCATAAAGACCCATCTACACCCAACCGGTTTCTTTCCTTTGGGTAGTTCCATTATCTGCCATGTATCATTCTTATGTAGTGCCATCATTTCCTCATCCATTGCAGCAGTCCATTTAGGATCCTTTAAGGCCTCCTCAACTCGGGTTGATACTTAGATTGCTTCCACATTATTTACCCAGGCTTGACGTTCCGGTGCAAGGCTTGAGCATGACACATAATTAGCTGTTGGATACTTCACTCTTCCTTCCGGAAGAACAACACGATTTTGCCTTGGGGGCAACTTATATGTACTCATAATGTTATCTGGATTAGTTACATGAGCATCAGTAGTACTTACCTCAGGAATATTCAGTGAAGACACATTGGATGACAATATCGAGCTCGAGATAGAGGGGGTTGTGGGTTCGATAGCTAATTGTTACTGAAGCGTAACTGGTTCGGCAATTCCCTGCCGAAACTCTGCATCACACTCGACAGCTCCCTGCCGAGAAGGCCCAGCTGATTCGGTGCTCGACGGCTGAATACTGCTCAGATTCTTGATAGTATCTTGCTGAGATCCACTATCTCCATTCTCGGCAATGCCTTGCTGAGGACTTTCACTAATTTATTGCCGAGAGCTTTCACTAATGTTTTTATCACCAAATGCTCCCCTGAGTTACATATTTCCAACCACCCAAGATCACCACTAGTAATCTCCCCCTGGTGATCGGAAAGTGGTGGAATCGAAGCATAAAAGAACTTAGATTCAGAAAAAGTAACATCCATGGTCACATACATATGGCGTGTTTCAAGGTCGTAGCATTTATACCCTTTTTGTTAAGGTGCAAATCCCAGAAAAACACACCGGTGAGCACATGGATCTAACTTGCTCCAATGAACCTTGTGAATATGAACATAGGCTACACACCTGAATACACGAGGAGTAAGATGATTTGTCGATACTACGGGTACAAAATCTGTCAACACTTGGAGATGTGTTCGAAAGTCCATGACCCGGAATGGCATACGGTTAATGACATACACTGCATAGGTGACAGCTTCATGCCAGAACCGTTTACGTACAGACACACCAATGAGGAAGGCACTAGCAGTTTCCAGGATATTACGGTTCTTTCTCTCAGCAACCCCATTTTGTTGTGGGGTATGAAGACAAGTAGTCTCATGTAGGATTCCTTGATCCCGACTCGGAACCAATATACTCTCCTCCATTATCAGAGTAGAGAACTTTAATAACAGAGGAATATTGTGTTGCCACCATTTAAGAAAAAGACCAAAACACCATACTCACATCACTTTTATTTTTCATCACATAAATCCAAGTCATACAAGTGCAATCATCAACAAGGGTAACAAACCATTTAACTCCAGACAAAGTACTAACAGGAAAGGGACCCCAAACATCTGAGTGCACAAGATCAAAAGGAAACAATCTTTTATTCATACTAGGAGGAAACAAAGCGCGATGACTCTTCGCAAGAATACATACTTCACAATGTAAGTTTGATTATTTTATTTTATGAAATAAACTAGGCAACATACGCCTTAAATAACCAAATGAAGCATGTCCTAACTGACGATGCAATAACCAAACTTCTTGTAAATTATTAGTACAAGATGCTCGAACTACATAAGCTCTGCCAGGAACTACGTCATCCACATAATATAACCTCTCTCTCTTAGTGCCACGCTCAATTATCTCCTTAGTCTAAATATCCTGAAGCAAACAAAACAGTGGATACATAAGTACAACACAATCTAATTGCTCAATAACTTGAGGAATAGATAACAAATTATGAGACAACGAGGGAACAAGCAGGCAGTGATGAAGGGGAAGGGCTGGCGTGAGGTTCACAGTGCCGGCCCCCAAAACCGATGTTGTTGTTCCGGTAGCAGTTGCAATACACTTCCGTGAACTGGTTGTCATACTAGTAAATAAATTCTTATCAAAAGTCATATGATCGGTTGCACCTGAGTCTAGAATCCAACCTGTATGATGTTCCATATCAGAGGCTAAAAGAACACGCCCTATAGTACCTGAAGTGGTCGGGGTTTCACTAGGAGTGGTCCTAGTCAAGAAGCTTTGACTTGGGTCACTCGAGGAGGGTACGGCATCCTTGGTGGTAGTGGCAACGGATGCATGGCTTCCACTTGCTCCATTAGCGACTCGTTCCTTAGCACATAATTTTTTCTTCAATTCGGGGAACCATTCGGGTACTCTATGTTTCTGAAAACATGTGTCCTCTATATGATGGGTTTGACCACAAAAAGTGCACTTCAAATCATCCTTGTTTTCCTGAGTGAATGGCCAATAATTGGTCGTTGGAAAGGCCAGCTACCCGAAAGGTGGCCGTGATACCATAGCTATGAGAGAAGCTCCTCCTTGGTTCTTCACGCCACTACTTCCCATCATAGTTGCATGGTGTTGTGCTTCTCGCCTAACAACGGCTCCTCCACATATGGTAAAGGTTGAGTTCTCAAAATATCACTACGCACTTTGTAAAAAATATCATCAAGCCTTGCTAGGAAGGCATACACACGGTCCATTTGAATTTCTTCTCGGAGTGTCTTCAAGTCAATAGCACACTTCATCTTGATTGGTCTTCTTTGATCCAATTATTACCAAACAACTTTGAGATCGACATAGTATGCATTGATAGGTCTACCTTCCTGGCGAAGTCGGAATGACTTCACCTTAACTCATAAATCTGAGAAATATCAGACCCATCATAATACGTTCGAGCAACTTCTTCCCAAACTTCTTTAGCGGTACGAAGATGAATGAAAAATCCCATGATGGTAGGATCCATGGAATTAATCAACCACATTTTTCACAATTGCATTCCCCGTCTCCCAAGCTTTATACTCGGCACTGTCCTCCTTGGGCTCTTTGACACTTCATGTCACGAACCCTTTCTTACCACGTCCAGCGATATGCATCTCCAATACCTTGGACCACAGAGGATAGTTTGACCCATTAAGTTTTACAGTACTTGGTACGGTCGAAGCATCACTTTGGATAACCACCAGATTGACGACTGACCCATGGGTGAAGCCAGACGCCACACCCTCCAACTTTAAACCAATATCTCCTTGGTTACCTGCCATTGATCACGACCACACAATACACACATGCACGCAGCAAGTAGTCAGTTTTGCTATAGGGATGCAGTGGCACAACACTGAAAATCTTGTTATGAGTTTGTTCCCCTATGACAGCAATGATATGGCACACACGGGCAGCAATCTTGGCTTGCTGCAGGTATGCCTTGCTGGATTTTCTTCTGGTTTCATGGTAGCAATGGTACGGTGGGAGTTCTAGGGTTTCGCTTGGCTCTGACGCCAAATTGAATTTTACAACTTAATTATCCATGTATTCCAAATTCTGAATATATATACAGAATACAATGGTTGTTCTCCAAGGAAACAATAAAGGACATAATATCCTTCCTAAAATATGACTCTAATAATTACAAAATATTTACATTCATTTTCTCCTAAATATTGACTTATTCCAATAAAAATCCATAGCCATGTCGAAGTATGTGTTCGAAAAAACTATAAACTTATCAATTATTAAAAAAAAAAAATCATCATTAAACTATCAACTTCGGAACTTAAATTTAAAATCTCATAACTTTAAGATACATAATCTCAAAATTGAACTAAAAGGCTCAAACTTTTAATAATTATATAAAAGTTTTCATATTGTCAATTGATTTTATAATGAACTTCTTTCATGCTAACAAAGCAAGTTGACTCATGTGTTAAGCCCAACAGCTATACGTGCTCCATACCACTCAATTTGTGTTATCCACATGTTAATCTTTAAATTGCCATATGTGAAGGGGTGTGTTGAGAGTTTGAACCCTCTATCGGATAAAAAAGGGCAATTACATGTGCTTGTAAGGAGTTTGACTATTCCCTATATTGTCAATTGATTTTATAGTATAACTTCAATTTTCATGCCCATCATAGAAAAAAGAGCTACATCACGTTGTAATCTATATAGATAAACAGAGAAGGCAAAAAGGATGAAGCTTTCATAATACCCAAATTGCTCTTCTGCGATTAAAATTCCAAAAAATAAAAATTAACAAAAAAGACATGTAAAGTGATTAGTAAGTTCATTATTTTCTAAAATATATTTTAATAAAAAAACTATACATCTATAATAAATAAAATTAAAACAATAAAAAATCGCGTATGGCAAAAGGTTACTACATTAGGAATTCTGAAAGCTAAAATGCTGGCCATCTATTAATAAATAAAATGCTGGCCATCTATAATAAATAAAATGCTGGCCATCGCCACAATAATTTACAATTATCCTTGACTCCTTCACGAGATTGAGGAAGCACTATCTCACCACGTTCATGTTTTTCTTTTGTTACTTATTCTTTCAACAAACTTCATGTGTTCTCTCTTTAAATGCATAAATGCTCGGGAAAAAAAAAGGAATAACCTTCGAGAACAAACACTTAA
The DNA here is from genome assembly GCA_025448175.1 of Aronia arbutifolia. NCBI lineage: Eukaryota > Viridiplantae > Streptophyta > Magnoliopsida > Rosales > Rosaceae > Aronia > Aronia arbutifolia. Next base: position 31,008,768 of record JAOEHR010000056.1, read on the forward strand.
ACTAAATAATTTTGAAAGTTAAATTATAGTTGCAGTAGTTTTATATACTAAAAGTTTGAGAAATCAGTAGTGAGAATATATTCTATCAAATGGCAAAAGAGTTACCAATTTATAGCTTGGAACTTTTTTCAGTTATAAATATTTTCTTATAAACATCATGCATGAATCAAAGGAGTACAAATTAGATATGTTCTTTCAAATTTGTCACTTTGCCAGAAAATGATCACAAGAGTACAAGTTAAACTTGTCTTGGCAGCAACAAGGCTCTTAGATGTACTACACTCACCTTAAACTTTTTCACTTGTCTCGGCAAAAGCGTTACCAATTTAAAGCTTGGAGAAAGTTTGGTAACCCAAATTGTCAAATGATGATAAACATAAGGTCTATATTTCAAGTGATTAAAAATATTTATACGTCTTTGCATATGAGGTCTCCTATTCTCTTTAATTGCCAAATAGTGAAAACAGGATAATAGTAGTGGGACAATTGACATTAATAAACTTACACAAATTATTCAAAAATATAATATGTTGGAGGAGAATCCAAAATTTTCCCAAATTAAGACTGTATGCCGCTACATGGATAACGTATATATTATTTGTATATAAAAGGGAGCAATTTCTCATTTGCATACGATAATTTTCTCTAGAATTATAGGTAAACCATATATTTGTATTATATTGATGTATCACGTGATGCGTTAAATAATTCATACAATCATTATTCAATTAGGCAAATTCATTAACTGATATATGACATTTATATATAGCTGGTCACACCAATATAGTACAAAATGTAATCTACTTAATTTTACTCTTTTTCCTTAAAAAATCAATTTTCTAACCAAATTTTGTTCATTAATTTGTCCTATGTTGGCCAGGATTGCAAATTGGGCCATAAAAAAAAAGAAGGATCTAAGAGCCCGACTCGATAAATTTAGTCATGTTTGCAAGATAGAATAGTATCTAAGGCTAAGGCTAATTTGGAATTGTTGTGTTTAAAAAAAAAAAAAACTATTTATATTGTGTTTAAAGATTAATTAACTGTAAAATAAAGAAGATGAACGTTTTATAAACTGTATTTTTAAAAGTGTTGTGAGTATGAAAAATAGTGTAAAAACGTTTGGTAAAATTTTAATGCAAAAGTGGTACAAATATGGACATGGTAGTGGGGGATGGTGGCGTTGACAGCAGTGGTAGGTGCAGTGGTGGTGGGGGTGGTGGTGGTGGTGATGGTGGGGTGTGGTGATGGTGGTGATAGTGGTGTTGGTGGGGTGTGGTGATGGTGCTGTTGGTGGGGTATGGTGATCGTGTCAGTAGTGGGGTACGGTGATCGTGTCAGTAGTGGGGTGTGGTGGTAGGGGTGCTAGTCATGGTGGCAAAAATGGTGGAGATAATTGTTGGAGAACAATTAAGAAATTAAAATAATAACATAATTTGAAATAATGATTCTTTATTAACGAAATATACTTGCAATACAAAATAAAGCAATAACAAAAATAATTATAGAAAATAAAATGATACTAACTTGATTGACAGATAGAAGCTAGCTCAAAGCTATGTTATTCGAACAATATTTCCGTCCCACACTTGTGCTTGTGGTTTGATGACTTCTGCTCGACCAAGATACAACTATTTAATCCTACAATTTGCACTGAATTATAGAATTATGGTGAATTGCTTTTGTGTGTTTACTCTCTGAAATGTTTTGTACGGAGGAGAAAGAAAAGAAAAAAAAGATGATTCCACGTTGAAAATGAAATTGTAAATATATAGATTGTTTCATACCCTTTTCAAACACCTCTTGAATGTATCTGAAAGTAACCAACTCTTTCAACCCAGTTTTGTCTCTTAATCAGAACGTTCTTAATATTAATTAAAAAAATTAATCTGAAATTAAAAATTAATTAACACTACTTAATTTAAAATTCCAATGCCCGCTTGTGTTGATTAATTAATATTAATTAACATTAGGTATAGTTACACAAGCCTAATCTACAACCACAGGCCCAACCCTCAATTCTCATTCCAAAATGGCCCAAATCCTAATAATTAACAAACGAGAGAAAACTATTATAAGGACTTATGAGAAGCTTGTACTTCCCGATATGGGACAATGGAGGCTTAAAACTCCAACAATAAGTGATGATGGTCATTTTATTCTCCAATGGATAAAATGTGTGTTGAAGTATAAGTAACGTTATTTTTAAAAAAGCTAATGAGGGTTCTGTAGGAATTAAAAATATTTATTAAAGGTTTAACTCTGTTTTTATAAACATAGCTTTTAAAAACTACATATATATTGTTTTAAAAGCTATACCATTGCTTTTAAATAAGCAGAATATTTTAGTGTTACCAAACACTTTTCATTGCTTTACTTTAAAAATAAAGCAACTTTTAATGAAAAACATATAATATTGAACGGGGCTAAATGTCCTTGCCATTTTCCACTCGATTTGAATGAGATAGAATAATTCCTTTCATAACAATTATGGAGGAGATAATAATATGGTAGCAACTAGCAACCCCACTTGGTAGAGAAGAGATCCCCTCCAGATCTCTCCCACTAAATCCCAGGAATCCGGAGATTTGGACTCTTAAAATTTGATCAAACGGCTACAATTATTATAATTTTAGAAGGGCCCTCTAATATGCTATGATTTTGAATAAATTTATGCACAAACACAATGATGAGTTTGCAGATAATCACAGTGACGAAACCTTCTTCCCTTTTCTTCTCTCTTCTTGCTTCTTTTCTGCAATTTTTTGTTTGTTTTTGTTTTTGTTTTTAGTTTTTGTTTTTGTTAAGTTGAGTTCTTCCAACGCCATGGCCATGGCTGTTCTAATTTTTGCTGAAGTCTCATATAAAAAAAAAGGTTTTTATCATAAATGGTTTCTGAAATTGACTCATCACATCAAGATGGTCTCTGAAATTGAAAATTGATCAATGTAGTCCCTGAAAATGGATGTCACAAATCAATGTGGTTCTTCTATCATAATTGTGTCAAAAATTTTGTTATGTGCTGATGTGTCACATAACTGAGTCCTACAAATCTAATTAAATATTGCCATGTGAATTAGAAAATATTTAAATAAGTTTTTTTTTAATTTTTTTATAATTAAAAACTTAAAAATAAAAAGAAGAAGATGACTATTCATCGTCTTCTTCCCCTCCCCAAAAACCCAACCCCGGCTCCTACTGTTGAGAGTTGTCCCACATCGGTGAGGGACAAGGTTTGCTATGTGCTTATATGATCTTGGGCCACTC
>JAOEHR010000056.1:35029868-35043081 GCA_025448175.1 Aronia arbutifolia
TCAAGAGGTGTTGGTGTAGTTAACCCCAGTTTTATGTCATAACTCCTTCATTTTCCCTCATCCTGATAACTTTAGTATAAAACTTGAAGAAGTCAACAGTGAGAGAGAGTGTGTGTGTGTTTTTTTTTTTGGAAACTGAGAGAGAGTTTGTTATACTGAATTTCAACTTGATTGAATGAACTTAATAATTACAACATCTTGTATTTATAGCTTACACGTATACTAACTACCTTAGGACAAAGCTACTAATCTAATGACACTTGTCATAATCCTAGCTATTACAATATTAACTTTATCATCCACTCTCAAACTCATGCTTGGAGCAACCAAGCATGAGGCTAGAACAATTGAAACTAAACTGAGGTGAACACAAACCCTTTGTAAACATGTATGCATATTGGTTTGCATAACTTACAAATTGCAACATGATAGAACCTTGGTGACCCTCTCATGCACAAAATGGCAATCAATCTCAATGTGTTTGGTTTTAGAGTGCAAAATAGGAGTTGTAGCTAAGGCCATTGCAAACACATTAGCATGATGTAGCACTGGAATTGCATAACTGAAAATGGGTAAATCCCTAAGAAACTGCTACTCCAAACCACCTGAATAGTGGTTGTAGTCATGGCTCTATACTCTGCTTCAATAGATGGGCTATTGACTCTATGCTACTTTTTAGAACTCCATGAGATAAGATTAAACCCAAGAAGGATAACAAAGCCAGTTGTAGACCTTCTGTCATTAGGATCCCCTGCCCAGTCTGCATCTGTGTATGCCTTGAGATGCAAGGAACCAGGCCTAAAACATAATCCTAATGACATAGTACCTTTGAGATACCTGAGAATCCTTTTTACAACATCAAAATGTGATTCAAGTGGGGAATGCATAAACATACCTGATTTATTGAAAAAGAAATATCAGGTCTAGTAAAGATTAAGTATTGAAGTGCCCCTACCACACTTTTATAAGCACTAGGGGGTCTAACACATGAGGACTTCCATAATTTAAAAATTTCTCATTTGGATGGCAAGGTGTAAGACAAGGCTTGTAATCCAGCATATTACTCTTTTCTAACAACTCCATGATATACTTACTTTGATGCACAAATAGTCCTTGATTCTGATATTCATTCTGTAGACGAAGAAAAAAAATAGAGAAATTCCCAAGTCCTTCATGCCAAACTCTTTTATCAATTGATCTATCACATGTTGAAGAGAAGCATCACTATCTCCAGTGAGAATTATATCATCAACAAACAAGAATAATACAACTATGGAGTGACCATCAGATTTCCCAAACAGTGAATGATTTGCATAAGAACATTTGAAACCCAACTGAATCAAGAACTTTGAAAACCTCTCATTCCAGGCTCTAAGTGCCTGACATAGGCCATATAATGACCTTTCGAGCTTGCACACGTAATCTAGATATAAAGGATCCACACATCCTCAAGTTGAGACATGTAAACCTCTTCTTCAAGAAAACCATGAAGAAAAGCATTTTTTACATCTAGCTGTTTAGTTGCAACTTCTAAGATGCAACCAAAGATAGAACTAACCTAATTGTGGTTGGTTTAACCACATGGTTAAAAGTCTCATAGTAATCCAAGCCTACCTCTTGTGAATACCCCTTAGCCACTAAACGAGCATTGAACTTTGCCACTGAACCATCAGATTTCTTATTGATTTTATATATCCATTTGCAGCCACCACTTACAGCCAACCAGATTCTTATTTAATCGAAGTGGACCAAGCTTCCAAGTCTTCTATTGAATTAAAGCATCCATCTCTTCTTTCATAGCATCATGCCACTTATCAACCTTGTTTGCAACTTTGAAAGACTGAGGTTTTTGAAAAGACAAATCCTAAGTAACCTAAGCACTATATACTCTCTTCTTGACAATTCCAAACTTGGATCGAGTTTGCATAGGATGACAATTCTGAGCACTGATAAGAACAGGTTGAAGATCAATAACTTATGAAGTGGAAATGTCAAGAAGATCTTTTGTATGAATGGAAGATGTAGATATTGAACCATAACTCAAGTGAGCTAGGCTTGAAATAAGATCACCAGAGAAAACTTGTTGTGGTGGACTAGACTGAGTAACTCTGTTGATGAATGAGCTATCTCCAGAAATCAATGGTGAAACACTATAGGGAAATGACTTGGGAAGTACAATGCTATGAGTAAAAGTATTTGGATGAGAAACAGGAACCAATGGTGAATAATTAGAATGCACTAAAACCCTTGTAGGTAAAGAACTAAAAGAATGTGGAAATCTATCTTTCATCAAATACTACATGTCTAGAGACAATCAATTTATGGTCTCCAAGAGAGTAACATATGTAACCTTTGTATTATGCAACATCGCCCAAAAAGATGCACTTAGTGGTTTTTTACTCAAGTTTATAGCACCTATATGGCTTCAAAGATGGATAGCAGTTGTAACCAAACACCCTTAAATGTTCAACTCTAGGTGGGGAATGATAGACTAATTCAAAAGGTGATTTCATAACTAACACAGCAGTGGGCATCTTATTTATAAGATAGGTAGCTGTGGCACAAGCATGAAACCAGAATTCAGAATGTAAGAGGCTTTTTGAAGAAGAGTGATAGTTGTCTCTACAATGTGTCTATTTTTCCTTTCAGTTAAGCCATTCTATTCTGGAGTATATGGACAAGATTTCTGGTGAATGATGCCTTGTCCCCTAAGAAACTGTTAAAACTAACCACTAATATATTCCCCACCACCATCACTTTGCAAAATCTTAACATGAGCAGCAAATTGAGTCTTAAGATAAGCAAGAAAATGAACAAAGATACTGAAAAACTGCAGCTTTATTCCTTATAGGAAATATCCAAGTATACCTAGTACACTCATCTATAAAGGAAACATAGTACTTATATCCTTCCATAGACATACTAGGTGTAGGACCCCAAACATCAGTATGTAACACTTCAAATGGTATGATAAATTTTGAGGCAACAATGGGAAAGATAACTTGGTGAACTTGCCTTGCAAGCAAGCACTACAAGTGTGAAAGTCTGAATTACATTGAAAAGAAATATTTGATTTCTTAAAAGTTGCTCTAGTAACTAATTGTGCAGAACATCTTAGCCTGCAATGCGATAGCTCATAAGACACTTTTTGGCCAATAAAAGCAATTAGAGATGAAGAAGGAGTAAAACCTTTAAGCCTTAAGAACAAGTAGAGGATACATAACACTGTTACTCTGTCCTTGGTAAAGCATTTTCCCTATGACCTTGTCTTGTAAACAGAAACAAGATTCATCAACAATGCACCTACAATTATTTTCTCTATACAACTGATTCATAAACAACAGGTGTTGAGACAGTTTAGGCACATGCAACACAAAATTTAATCTAAAACTTTGTGATGGAGTATTAAGACATGCATTGCCACCAAGTTTGATAACCAAACTTTCACCATTACCACTTGTCCCTATCTCATATGAAGGTTATGGTGTTGCCATCTGCAAGTTGGAAATATCAGAGGTCATGTGATTTGTAGCTCTAGAGTCTAAAAGCCAAAACTCTTGATGTGGAGTCGAGGGTGATGGACTAGTCTTTGCTTGCATAGCCACATGATTAATAGAACTAGAATGAGCCATCATAGGAGAAGGAAATTGTTTGAATTGGTACCCTGAGAAGGATGAGACCTCTGAGAAAACTGATATCCCTAAGAGAACTGATAGCCCAAATTAGGTTGAAAGACCTGATTAGATTGATACCCATGAGAAGACTGATTTCCTTGAGATGAAAGCACGGGCAAAGATTGAAACTAAAATTAAAGATTGTTTCTGTCAAAACAAGTAGCAGCAATGTGGCATTTCCTATGAAAGCAAATCAATGCATAATGTCATTTCCTATCACAGATTTGACAAACTTGTATATGGTTATAGTTTGGAGACACAGATTGTTGTTGACCTGAGTTTAAGGCTGTGAAAAAGTAGGCTGTTGAAATGACTGAGAGTTGGATCCATTTAATCGATATCCATTATTGTTCTGAGAGTAAAATCTTTTCCATTTTACTTTTGGTTTGAAATTATTTCCTCTGAAATTATTTGAAGTCCCAAACAAAGGTAGCTGGAGAGTTAGGCATGTATGGCAGAGGCTATTGCTGAAAACCCTGAGGAAGCAGTTGTGGAATTGGTGAAAAACTCATAGAAGAGCCTGTTGTATTACCATAACATGTTGCAAAAGACATCACAGGTTGTGACCCAGAAGAACCACCATGTTCATAAGTAGAACTAGTACCATGAGTATACATGGCAGCCATTAGTGGAATTTGTTTTATAGCTTCTTCAAGAGTAGTTTCTTCAGCCTTAAGTTGAGATTGAAGTTCCTTGAGTGAGACAAGATTCTCTCTACCTCTAATAACACCTTTGATAGTGTTGTATTCAGTGGGAAGACCTCTCAGATCAACTATCACAATATCTTCATCAGAAATAAGTGCACCTTTAGCAGCAAGTTAGTCTCTAGAATCCTTAATCCTTTAAAGATACTGATCTATGGATTCTAATCCTTTCTGGATGTTTTGAAGATCAAATTTTAGTTGGACAATAATACCATTTCCCTCAAGAAGAAGACCGTTAGAAAATTCCAAGTAACATAGTTGGAATCATCAAGTTTAACAGTAACAGTATTACCAACACTTGAAATCAAAGACGAAATCAGAGATTGTAAAAGAGCTAATTGAGTAGAATTCATCATGACTTCCAGCAATACAATGCTTCACAGAGATCAACAACTTGAGGACTAAGCAATCATAGATAGCGATCTAATACACAATAACAATCACAGATTTCAACAATTAACAAGTAATGTAATTGATTATCAACCAGAGACAACTAAATTCAGCAACAAATCAAGAAATCCCAAAATTCTAGGGTTTGCAAAATCTCACAAACTTAGCAACTCAGATCAACAAGAACAAGATTCGCAAAAAAAAAAAAAGAAACACTGAATAATAGCCTAGCAGTCAGATCCATGTGAAAAACAACATCTGAAATCAAAGATACAATTAGGTCACCGAAAATTCTTCAACACAAAATTAAAAATGACGATCAAAGAGAATCACCGACACAGCTTGACGAATGAAACAACACTGGAACGAACATCAAACGACACAACAACAACAACAACAATGACGACAGTGAGCAGAAGCAAAGGATTGTCAACTGGAGGCAGTGGCCATTTTCGATGAAGATACCATGATAACTTTGTAAACACGAAAATTCTGTAACGAATGAAACGAGAACACGTGTACAAAGTAAATGTATTGATTTGAATTTGTAGATTACAGTCTCTGTTTACAATTTTCCTCTGATTTAGTCTTCAAATTTGATGTAGATGCATAGGTCGTTGATCCAAGGGTCACGATGACTTGATCTCGGACAAACGATTGAATGATTGCTTCAAATTTTGAGCTTGAAACAATGCGTGGATGGTCTTCACCTCAGGTTTAGGGTTGCGGCAAAGGTGGTGTAGATGTAGAATTTTGTTGATTCAAAGGTCTTGGCGACTTGATCTTGAAACAAACATCGTTACAAGTTATTGAGCTTGCAACAAAGTCTTGAAGGAATCGGCACAAATGCTTGTTGATTCTTCAAGGGAATGCTTCGGCTTTGGTCTAAAGAAACCTTCGGCTTTGGTCTAAAGAAAGCTTCGGCTTTAGTTGTGCGTTCTTCGAAAAGAGCTTTGGCAACGTATTAGTCTTCAAAGATTTGTGCAGAGGTTCTTCTGAATGTAGAATTTTTGACCCCTTTGTGTCTTAGCTTCTTGTATTTATAGACTTCTCAAAGCTTGCCTTTGGATGGATTTCGCTTTGATTTGTGTCTTGATTCATCTATGGGAGAATTTAGGCATGTTTTGTGTCTTAAATTCAGCCACCTTCTTCATATTGGCCGGAATTTATAGGCCTTGTTGCCTATTTTGTGAGCAATCTTTAATTCTTGTTTGTTTTATGAAGATGTTTTGGCTTTCTTTCTAGTTTTGAGAGATTTTTGACCCCTTGCCAATTTTAAGGAGGGATTTCCTCCTTTAGCTGAATTTTGGGGAAGTTTTACACTTCATTTGCTTGATTTGTGCCACATGTCGTTGCTGATTTGTTCATTTGTGATGAGTCATATGCCACCTGGAGCTTTGTGATGCATCATTGAATGCAACTAGATTTTCATGTCTACAAATTTTTGTATAAAGCTTGAAGAAGAAGTCTGCAATGTAAGAGAGAGAGAGAAAATTAGAGAGGGAAAGTTTGTTATCCTGAATTTCAACTTCTTGATTGAATTAATGTAATAATTACAACATCTTGTATTTATAGCTTACACATATACTAACTACCTTTGGACAAAGCTACTAATCTAATGACACTTGTCATAATAATAGCTATTACAATATTAACTTTATCCTCACTTCCACCATCTTCCCCCACCTTCTTCAAAATTTTCCGTATATTTTCCATTTTTATCTCTAATAAAAAAGTAAATATTAAAATTGTCTATAAAATGACTATTAAACGGGTCAAAAAACATGTTGCGAAGTTAATAAATCTTGTTCGGGCTAGATCTATCCCTCGCACAATTCCCCTGGGTCTTGCCTATCAGGCAAGGTTTGCTGCTTGGTGTACTGCAATATGAGTTCGTTATTAGTTTGAATGGTGCCTTTGTGGGGCCTTTATTAGGCTTTGAGGCTCACAATCAAAACTAATATAGGTCTGAGCATACCCCCATTATCTTTGTATAACAAATTGTTCTTTCTTGGTTATTAAATGGATTAATTACTTGTGCCACAAGTTATTTAGACTTCTTGGTTCAATTGGATTGTTTACAAATGGGTTAAGTCTGTATAAAGTTCTGTTTCTTGCCTAGTAAACAAGGACTTTTAATCATAATATCATATGTCCAATTAAAGGGAGTTCAAGGCCCTTCAGATTATTTCTTTGGTTACGGTTAACACTAAAGAAGCAAGGTTAATTAGTTTAGCAAGATTAATCATAGATGAAATTTTGAACGAAAAGCAGTAAAAATGATATAGGATACAATGAAAGATGCATAAAACAATAGATCCACTTTATGTAAGTACAAACAAAAGAGACTCGGGCAAGATTACAACCTTGTCCGGCAAGGTTTGTCTTCTTGCAACCACTTCTCATTGTGTTTTACAAGGGTTGTAATAATTGTAGAATGAAATATAAATTGGGTTTACTAGAGGGATTCGATACTACAACACAGGGGAAAGGTAGCAGAGCTTCTAAAACTTGACAAATAATGGCTTTCTATGGTGGACCTGCAACTAAAAGGGTAAAGTTTGGACAAACTAAGGTTTTCTGGTTTCTAGCTTGCTAGAGTGCAAAGTTGGATGTCTTTTGATTGATTGGTTGAGTGTCATTCTTCCTTGTGTCCTTCGTTGCTTTTATAGACTCTCTAGCCTGTTTGTCCAACCTTTTTGGTGATGGCCTCTAGAACATGGTGAGTCATCGTTTATTTACCTATCCATGCCCTTGAAAAGTACTTTTTGCTAGGGGTGAGATGCCCTCTGAGTGTCACTTCTCACATATGCTTGCTGCCTATTTCTCGGCAAAAAAATATTTTCAATTCTTCTTGGGCTGCCTACTATCCGAGCCCAATCCTCCTTCTACTTTTAAGTTTGTGGGCCTCCAATGGCACTAAGCCTAGCATTAAATATCCACTCAAACAGTGCCCCCTTTAATTATTGTTAAGTCTGCTAATCAAGACATTGATAATGATTAAAATCAACTGTATGCCGAAACTGGGTATTAGCGCTTCTTAATTAGCCATTTTAAGAAAACCTTTGCACTAACCCACGTTTTCCAATGTTAACTACCTGCCCGCTAAATAACTTCTATTTCACTCTTTTCGTCCATCTCCTTCAACAAACTTGATTCTCTGATCTCCTAATCTCTTGAATTTTCAGCCATTTCTTGCCTCAATTTCTAGCCACTTTTCACTCTTTCTATCGAATTCAACAATGGCTCCCAAATCGCGCCCTGCATGCGAGTCTGGAGAAGGTATTGTCATTCTTCGCCGATGACTCAAGGACCTTCATCGCCCTCAAGCTAGCCTTAATCTGTCTATTTTCTTTGAGGAAGCGGGAGTGCATGTACTAGGGCCTGCCTGGACTTCCAGAGTTCCTGTTACTGTGGAAAGCAATATGTTCGCTGCCAGCTGGTTCACTCCCATTGCTTACACCAATGAGGCTGGAATCTCTGCTTCAAAGTGGTCTCACTTCAAGAGGGGTTTCCCCTTAATGAAGGATGAAACCTGGTCCAAGTGGATGGATGAATTATAGCCCACCTAGAAGATGAATTATAGCCCATGTAGACATTACACACGATTAGTCATCACTCTCACGTCCTACCGCTGAAGGCTCAGAGGCTTCTCAGTCTATCACCAACTTGGAGTATAACTCTACCACTTTTAAGAGTTATAGGACCTCATTCACGGGCTTTATCCCATTTGCCAATAAAATGTTCAGCCCGCCTTTCGCCACTGCTGACCCTGCTTAGGTTCACATGTACTTTCTCCTTTATTGGTTGAATAAACATGTGTTCCCCAACAAATCCAAATAGGTTAAGCTGGAATAGATCCTTTTGTTGGAGGCGCTACATTCCTTTTATATTGTTGCCACCGGCCCCTTCATTCTAGCACATCTCTATCATTTGCTTTACTAGATGACAAGGGACCAGCCCTTTGAGACCAACGTCAATGGAACTACCTAGATGGTGCAGCTCTGGCTTCAATGGTACTTCCAGAGTTCCAAGCTCTAAACTTGGAATTTCTAGAGGGAGTAGCTCCTGCACAAATTCTGGCAGAGGCTCCCACCACCAACCACTCCACCTTAGCATGCCTCTATTTCTTCAGAATCTGTAGGACTAGGGTTGATCTTGAGTAGGGTGCCTCAGTGCTTAGGAGGTACCCTTGGTTCTTAGACAGCATTTTCCAGGATTCATTTAGGGAAGATGCCAGCAGCCTCTGCAAGGAGAAATTCATTAGCTCGTTCTAGCAGATAGACTCGGCATGGGGAGTAAGGAGTGCTCGATTGGGCTATGAACGCAGACTGGAGGTCTACGACCCCAACTTCTGTGGTAGGCAACTGGGTTTAGACAGGCAAACTCGGTCCCGTTCTTCAATTTAGTCCAGTGTGGAACCTTCTATCGCCTCTGCTCTCCTTCAGAGGCCACGTTTGGGGCAACCAGATGTAGCTTAGAGGTGATGATGACCAAGATAGCTCATAAGCCTGCAGCCCTTAACTTTGAGTGCACGTCTCCATTCACCATTTGGTGGAAGGCCAAGTGATCTAGGAAGTATAATGGAGATGTCAAAGAAGCCCATGATAGGATTTTGTGCAAGTTTTCTTCAAGTCATTTCTTGGAAAAGAAGAGTTTGAAAGCTGGAATGAGGCCATCAATTAGAAAAACCAACTCCTACTGATATGTAACCTACATTGTTGCCTCTTTCCTTTACTTTATATTTTCATAGTTTGTGATTGCTAACTTTTTCCTTGATTTTTTAGCCCAAGGTAACTCTGATGAAGTGGATATCGGGCCAGAAGAAGAAGCTGTTGATGTCTTGGTCCTTCAGGAGGCTGCTGCAGAGGTAACTAGGCAAGAAGCGGGCTCTAGCCATATTCCTAAGGATGTTGAAAACATCTTTGAGATGTTCAGTGAATCAGAGATAGAAGCTAGGCCTGAAGCAGAAACCAGGGCTCCTCGTCGGGCAAGATCTTCTGTTGTAAAATCTTTTGATTTTGAGCTCGAAGGAATGCCCCAAGTAAGACATGATCCTCTCTGTTCTAAGTGCCACTCCAACTAAGAAAATGACCAGGTCTCAAACCTCTCAAGTTTCTAAATCTCTTTCTGCCCTCTTAATTGAAGCAGGCATGAAAAAACAAAAGTTAGCCAGTAAGTGATTAAAACTTTATTTTTTTTCTTTATTTAATTTCACCTCCTTAAGCTTTGAACTGATCATGTTCTTTCTTGTGATTGGGACCCCCTAAGGAGATGAAGCCAGGTGTTGAGGGGCAACAAAGTGATAAGGAGGTCCTTGTTGAAGGTAGTTTTCTTGAACTTTTAGTACTTAATTATTTTGAAATTCATGCCTTGTACTTAACTAGTTCTGTTATTTTACAAAACAGGCTTCCAAAGCAGAAAGGACTTTTCAAACCAAGCCTTCTTCACCTCTAGCCCGACCTTTGCGCCTTTCTTCTCCTCGAGCTAAGCCTATAGTCAGGCGAGCACCAACTCCTTCTTCTTCTTCCATTCCTCCAACAATGGTAGTGACCTCCACCTCCCAATTTAATCCAACAATTGGAGAGATGATTCAGTTCGTTGAAATACTAGTTATCTTAGAGGCGACTAATCTTAGGGCTTCTCATGCTCCTACTCAGGCAAGCCAACCAACTCCCTCCAAGACAGCTACAACAACACATCCTCCTCCCAAAGCACAAGGACCCTCTCAGGTACAAACATACTTGCAATCTTGTCTTTTCCTAAATTGGGTCCATATTGCTTCATTAATTTGCATTCTTTTTGTTTTAGCAGGCCTCTAATGAGGGTTTGGGTAGGCCCTCTCAGCCTGCTGTGAGTATAATAGTTCCTCCTCGACCTCCTCGAGCTACTAGAGTCTTAGGGATCCAAATCCCTTGGCCTAAAAAGGTTGTTGTTGTTGCTGAATCATCTCATTTTGTCCATGCTGAGGTTGTCACTGCTGTTGCTGCTTCTGGTGATGCTGGCATGATGCCTCATCATTTGACTTCTCTTCCAGCCATGGCCTCTTTGCCTGAACTAGTTAGAGAGTTCAGGCAAATTAGGATGAAGCTGAGATCCCCAAGGTGCTCTTTTGAGCCTCAACATCTTCAAGATCAGTGCAGGGTCTTTAGAGAATGGATACGGAGGGATTTTTCTGCCTCCTTTAGCCTTAAGGCTCTTCAAGATGCTAAGGAAGCTCTCATTGATTTATACCAAGCCCAACAGATGACTAAGGTGCAGTATGAGTCTTTCATTTCCTTCTTTGAAAATCTGAGGGCTTTAAGGCATCAGCATCTTAAGGTCGAGAGGCAAGCCAACAGGGTGAGGTGCTATAAGGAGAAGCATACTAGGACCTCCACTTCTCTACAACAGCTAGTGGAGGAAGGCTCGGCCATGGAGGATCAGATAATGGTGGTAGCTACTAAGATCTAGAAGTTGGAGGAACAACTTTCTACTTTGAAGGCTAAGTAGATGACCCTTTCGAGCAAGCTATACAAGAAGATCGAGGAGGTGAAGAAAGTAAACGACGAAGTGGATGAGTCTAAAGCCCAGCTAGCCAACATCAATATAGCTTTAGAAGAGTTGGGTCGTATTTTTACCATCATGCAGCTTATCATTCTAGGATATGCCTTAGCTAAAGATGTAAACTTGTTAATTTAGGGCTTTTGTACTTGCTCAATTATTGAATGAAAAGATATCTCATTGCTTCACTATTTTACTTACTTATTTACACATTTCCAATATAAACAACTGCTTTAGACGTACAAAAGGGCCCTCACCCCTTCTCTAAGCAATATACTTATAACAGTCTCTAACATCCCAAAGAGTTGGGTGGTACTTCTTTAGAAATTTAGCATTGATTGGATGTTTCTGTAAATCTCCCTCTAAATCTGCCAAGTAATACACCCCTCTGTCTAATACTTTGCTAATTGTAAAATGGCATTCTCAAGTAGGAATCCATTTCCCAAAACCATTAACTTAAGCTCCCAAGAGTCTTCAGTCTTATTCTCTTATTGTAAGCTCGGGCAACAGCCTTTTTCCCTTCTTGGATCTTGTTTAGAGCTTCAATTCGAGCAACATCTAAATCCTCAATTCCTTGACACATGGCCTGGATAAATTCATAACTATGTAGGCCAAATTGGTTCTAAAGCCTCATAGAACTCACATTAATCTTCATAGGGAGCACTACATCTGGCCCGAATGTCAATGCATAAAGAGTAGTCTCAGTTCCTGCTCTTTTTGAGGTTCTATAAGCTCAAGGAGTATCTCCCAACTTCTCATGCCACCTTTCTAGGTTATCTGCCACCATTATTTTAATGATTTTTACTAATATCTTGTTGCTAGCTTCTGCTTGACCATTAGATTGGGGATAATATGGGCTAGACTGGATCATCTTTATCTTGAACTTAGCTACAAACTATTCTACTACTTTTGAGATAAATGATGGCCCTCTGTCTATAACAATCGTTTCAGGCACCTCATATCTATATAGGATTTTGGTCTCAATAAACTTCTTTATAGCAGCTAAAATAATGGTCCTCACAGCTGAAGCCTCAACCCATTTAGTAAAGTAATCAATTGCCATAATTATAAAGGTGTGGCCTTTGCTGGAAGCTGGGTATATTTGCCCAATAAAGTCCATAGTCCACCCTCTGAAAGGTCATGGCTCTACTACTAGATTCAAGGGTACTGATGGTGTGTGTTAGAGAGGTCCATGCCTTTGACACTCTTCACATCCTTTGGCATAAGCTTCACAATCATTCCCCATCTCGGGCCAAAAGTAGCCATATCTTCTCAGCAGCCATCACCCTCATTGATTCTTCCAGACCCAAGCATTTCAATAAAAGTCCATCCGGAGTCTTTCTTTGCAAAATTTTATCCCACATAACAAACTTAGTTGTATGTCGTCTGATCTTCTTACTAGTGGGAAGAGAATGGTCCTTTAAGTACTGGATGATAGATGTTCTCCAGTCGTCTATCTCGAGCTCTTTGGTCATTACATCCGGGCTAAATCGTCTCTCAAAGATAGAAGGGAGACTTCCATTTGTATCTTTACATTCATCTCAGGCCTTCTTTCTTGAACCTATGCTCCAGAAGCTCTATGCGCCATTTCATTGGCAATCAAATTTGCTTTTATGGGAATATGGCTAATTGTTGCTTCATTACCCTAATATTCCAATAATTGAGTAGCTGTCAAGTAATACCATGCCGTTGTGATATGTCTATACTTGTACTTTCCATTTAATTGATTAATCACCATATACTTCTATTTCAACCACTCCCAACTCTATTAGAATTTCTAAGCCAATAATTAAAGGAAGATTTGTGAAAAACAAGTTCATTTGAGCAACATCTATGGCATGCAATTAACAATTAAAAGGCGGAATCATGCTTGTATGCACTCAAAAACAAAACTTTACCCAT
>JAOEHR010000056.1:35043181-35055108 GCA_025448175.1 Aronia arbutifolia
CATTCCTAGCCTCTTTTGAACTTCAAAAACGTCCATCCACCTTGCTCCATGCATGTGCTATCCATTCCAAGCCCAAAGCTGCTCCAAAATGCTCCAAAATTCACTTTTTTGCCAACTTCACCATTTGAACCTACAAACACATGAAAATAGATTTAAACACTCTAATAACTAGAAACTAACTAAGTAAATGCAAGGAAATAAGCTAATAAAGTTGCATAAATATGCTCCTATCACACAGCTAGTGGAAGAATGATCGGCCATGGAGGATCGGATAATGGTGGTAGCTGCTAAGATCCAGAAGCTAGAGAAACAACTCTCTGCTCTGAAGGCTGAGCATATGACCTTCTCGAGCAAGCTATACAAGAAGATCGAGGAAGTGAAGATAGTAAACCATGAAGTGGAGGAGTCTGAAGCTCATCTAGCCAACATCAATATAGCTTTAGAAGAGCCGGGTCGCATTTTCACCATCATGCAGACTTATCATTCTAGGATAGCTGCCTTGGCTAAAGATGTAAACTTGTTAGCCTAGGGCCTCTGTACTTCCCCAATTTTTGAATGAAAATATCTCTCATTGCTTCACTATTTTACTTACTTATTTACACGTTTCTGCTATAAACAACTGCTTTAGACATACAAAAAGGGCCCTTACTCATTCTCAAAGCATTATACTTCACTAATATAACAATCTCTAACTTGAGCTGCCAAGGGCAAAACTGAATGTTTCTGTAAGTCTTCCTCTAAATCTGCCAAGTAATATCCCTCATCTGTCTAATACTTTGGTAATTGTAAAAGGGCCTTCCCAAGTGGGACTCTATTTCCCAAAACCTCTAACTTGAGCTGCCACGGGCAAAACTGCTTTACATACTAATTCTCATTCTTTAAAAGTCTTTAGTCATACTTTCTTATTATAAGCTCGGGCAACAACCTTTTTCCCTTCTTAGATCTTGTTTAGAGCTTCAATTCGGGCAACATCCAAATCCTTAATTCCTTGACACATGGCTTGAATAAATTCATCACTATGTAGGCTAAATTGGTTTTGAAGCCTCACAGAACTCACATTAATCCTCATAGGGAGCACTGCATCTTGCCCGAATGTCAATGCATAAGGAGTAGTCCCAGTTTTTGCTCTCTTTGAGGTTCTAGAAGCCCAAAGAGTATCTCCCAACTTCTCATGCCATCTTTCTAGGCTATCTGCCACCACTCTTTTAATGATGTTCACCAATATCTTGTTGCTAGCTTTTGCTTGACCATTAGATTGGGAACAATAAGGGCTAGACTGGATCATTTTTATCTTCAACTCATCTGCTTCTTTTGAAATAAATGATGGCCATCTATCTATAATAATCGTTTCAAGCACCCCATATGTGTGTAGGATTTTGGTCTCAATGAACTTCTTCATCGCAGCTGAATTAATGGTCCTCACAGCTGAAGCCTCAACCCTTTTAGTAAAGTAATCAATTGCCACAATTATGAAAGTGTGTCTTTTGCTGGAAGCTGGGTATATTTACCCGATAAAGTCCATGGCCCACCATTTGAAAGGCTATAGCTTTACTACTGGATTCAAAGATATTGATAGTGTGTGTTAGAGAGGTCCATGCCTTTGACAGTCCTCACATCCTCTAGCATAAGCTTTACAATCTTTCTTCATGTCGGGCCAGAAGTAGCTATATCTTCTCAGCAACCATTTCATCTTTGTTCTTGTTTGGTGTGCTCCACAAATGCCTTCATGTACCTCAGCCATCACCCTCATTGATTCTTCCAGACCCAAGCATTTTAACAAAAGCCCATATGAAGTCTTTCTCAACAAATTTTTATCTCACATAACAAACTTAGTTGCCTATCATCTGATCTTCTTACTAGTGGGAATAGAATGGTCTTTCAAGTACTGGATGATAGATGTTCTCCAGTCCTCTATCTCATGCTCTTTAGTCATTACATCCAGGCTAAATCCTTTCTCAAAGATAAAGGGAAGACTTCTCATTTGTATTTATACTTTCATCTCATGCTCTTTTTCTTGAACCTGTGCTCCAGAAGCCCTCTATGCCATTTCATTGGCAATCAAATTTGCTTCTATGAGAATATGGCTAATTGTTGCTTCATTACCCCAATAATATAATTATTGAGTAGCTGCCAGGTAATACCCTACCGTTGTGATATGTCTGCACTTGTACTTTCCATTTAATTGATTAATCACCAACTCAGAATCACCATATACTTCTATTTCAGCTGCCCCCAACTCTGTTAGAATCTTTAAGCCAATAATCAGTGCTTCATACTCTGTTTTGTTGTTGGTAGTATCCTTGTAATCCAGAAGAAATAAGTAGTAATGCTGGATTCCCTTTGGATCAATGATGACAATTCCAGCTTCTGTAACTTTCTGTGTGCATGATCCATCGAAGTATAATCTCCAGGGAGTGATCCATATGCTAGTTTTTTTTTTTTACTTCTCGCTGAATCCACTCCTCCTTGCTCGAATGAGCCTTACTAGGTGGGATCCTGAGGCTAGCCACTTCCAGAGTTCCAGGGATACTAACGAGTTCCTCATTGGATTCTTGGTGCTCAGCTAGGAAGTTTGCAATTGCTTGTCCTTTTACTGCCATCTATACTGAAAACTGAACTTTGATAGTGCTAGGATCCATTTCCCAATTCTTCCAGTTAGCATAAGCTTGGACAACATGTACTTGATCACATCAGTTTTGGCAATTATATGGATATGGCAAGGCAACATGTAGTGCCTTAATTTGTTGGCAGTAAAGTACAAGGCTAAGCATAATTTTTCAATTGGAGCATATCTTGTTTCTACCTCGGTAACGATCCTAGTGAGGTAGTAAATTGCCTGCTCCTTTCCCCTTTCATTATTCTGAGCCAATAAACTCCCTATTGATTTATCGAATGCTGAAATGTAGAGCTTTAAAGGTTTCCCTGTTTAGGGAGGCATGAGCACTGAAAGAGAGGCTAGACAAGTCTTCACTTTATCAAAGGCATCTTGGTGTTGAGGGCCCCATTCAAACTTGTCTTGATTCTTCAATCTTAACAAATGAGTCAAAGGTTGGATCTTGCCCGCAAGATTAACAATGAATCTCCTCAAAAAATTAATCTTCCCTAGCAACCTCTGCAATTGCACTTTGATAGTGGGGGCAGGTGACTCCATTATAGCCCTAGCCTTGTTCTTGTCCACTTCCACACCTCTTTGATGGACCAAGAACCCTAGAAAGTTACCCGATCTGTAAAACCCATCCCCAAAATTTTGTTGTAATTTTACATTTCCCCTAAAAGTTCATGTAATCTTGCAAATTGGCCCCCTATCCTAATCCAATATGGACCCTTCCTTTGAGATTCTTTTTCTCTCTCCGTTTGCCACGTAGCACCACCCTAACTCATCCCCTATCTCTTTTTCTCTCTTTCCCATGAGTCTCTTAACTCACTTACTTTTCTCTCTCTTTCTCTCTCTCTCTCAGTTCAACTCTCCATCTCTCTCCTCGATTGAACCCACACACCCATGCACACCCTCACCCACTCCGGTGACACACCCCAACCATCGAACTCACACCTCACAAACACCAACCCTTGAACCCAAGATCATTCTCTCACTCTCTTTTGTCTCTGGGAAGCACGGCGAAGCTCAGAGGAACCACAACGACCCCGAGACATTCGAACGAGATTCCGGCCACCTCCGGTCATTTCAAGGTGAACCTCAGGTACCAACCTCTCCTCTTGTCTCTATCTTCATTTTGCTAGTTAGATCAGAGGTTAAATCTGTCGATTGTCATCGACCGGAGCTTGGGAGCCTCCGACCTCCTTCCCTGGCGAGGAACAAAGACCCAGGGCCTTTGGGCCTAAACCTCGAGCCCAAACCCTTGTCTCTCAGGCCTTCAAGCCGTGTGTGGAACTCGGGCTTTCGACCCGTGGAACTCGAGCCCAACCCATTTACCTTTTTATTTATTTATTTATTCTTATTTTCTAAAAACCCTAAAACCCTTTTAGTTTGGGCCAGGCCTTCAGCCCAAAACCAAAGGGCTTCGGCCCTTGAGATTTAAAACCCAAAACCCTTTAAATTAGGCCTTTGGACCGAGTGTAGCACGAGCCCTTGGCCCAATTCTTGGGCCTAGCTTTAAGCTTTAAACCCTAAACCAATTTGAAATAAGGCCCTTAGGCTGTATAGAAGTCGGGCCTTAGGCCCGTTAACCTTAATCCCTAAATCCAAAACCCCCTAAGCCCAACCCGGTCCAACCCTAAGCCTTAAACCCAGTTGACCCGACCCGAACCGTTGACTTTGACAGATCAACGGTCAACGTTAACTTTTTGACTTTTTTTTTCGGGTTTTTGTCCGGGACCCCTTCTAGGCTAATTTCGATGTCCTGGACCCGTTTTCGACGTCCATTTCTCAAAATTCAATCGTTTGAATAGAGTTGTATTAATTGTACCCCTTATGTGTTTATCTGCAATTATTAGCGACGATTCCGTCATTGTTATTTTGTACGGCTCTACGACGACGGAGTACTGTGAGTTGACCCCTTCTAAAATGCATGTTTTAATATTAGAAATGCATTCATGGAAAGCATGATTTAATGGTTACGTTTTATGAAACGTTTTATGAGATATTATGCTTACTGAGAATATTTTGAATTACCATATTTTATCGAACTCATGTTCTTTGTAGTATAGATGATGGATGACTTTATATTGCTTATGAACATGCTTTTGCACACTTCTTTATAGTATAGATGATGGATGACTTTATACTATGAAGATATTTTTGAGAGATATATATACCTATGTTTGGAAAGTCTATGTTCAATGATTTTGTGCTTATCTAGTGGTCACTATACCGCTACAGGAGAGGATTATGGTTGTTGGCTGCGAGCCGGGAGAAATAATCTCTGGCTTCGGGTCGAGAGACATGGAACTAGCATTGGGCCGAGAGAAATAATCTCTGACTACGGGCGCAGAGACATAGAAGCTGGCATTGGGCTGAGAGATATTATTATTGGATACCACTATTTATCACACTATATACGAGATATGTTTTATGGCATGCTAGGGTTTTTGGAAAACCTATTACATATTATACTATTGAATTTCCATAGAACTTTGGGGGTTAGTATGTTGATAACTGTTTTAGTAATATATATATATATATATATATCACCTTGGTCCACTCATGTTTGTTTTACGCCCCCTCATAACATAGGAACGAGGATTACGACCCGACCCCTACCAGTGATACCGCGTCATCTCTTATGCTTTGACATCATCGTAATTTCACCTTCCGCTTGTATTCTGAACTAGATGTATGCTCTAAACATGTCATGCATTATCATTATGTTTTCATTGTTGGCAATTGAATATTATTTTATTATATTAGTATTCAAGTGAAATTTATATGCATGTTTCACATGTTCTCAGCATTTGCATTCATAAATGGCTTGCGTCACCTTTGGGTGTTGGCCATCACGTGACAATCCCGATATCCCACAGACATTGGGATCGGGGCGTGTAAGATATAACCCCAAAGTCACACTTTCTAGGATTCATCTTCAACTTGTGGGTTCTCATTTTTAGCAAGGCTTGTCTGAGGTCTTTCAGGTGCTGGTCTTCAGTTCTAGACTTCACCACGATGTCATCAATGTATACCTCCATGATATGCCAGATCAAATCAAGAAAAATAACATTCATCCCTTCAATAAGTAGCTCCAGTATTTTTCAGCCCAAAGGGCATGACTACATATTCATATGCTCATATATCTCCTGGGCATTTGAATGATGTCTTATGTATGTCTTCTTTTAGCCATTTCCATCAATAAAAGACAATACTTTGTGTTTTGCAACTGCATTAATGGATAGGTCAACCATAGGTATAGGGTATTCATCATTGGGAGTTGCTTCGTTAATGTTTCTATAATCAACACAAAATTGAATGGCATTAGTTACAGCTTTCAGTATAGGTACAATGTTGGCCAACCAATCAACATATTTTGCAGGCATAATAAAGCCTGTCATTACTAGCTTCTTAATTTCTTCCTTGACTTTTTTTCCTATCTCTTTTGACATCCTCATTGGTGCTTACTTTACAGGTCTATACCCCTCTTTAATAGGCATTCTATGCTCTACTAAACTAGAGTCTAATCCTGGCATTTCCGTGTAATGCCATGCAAAACAGTCTTTGAATTTGTGTAAAAGATTAACTATCTTTGCCCGATCTACGGTTTCCAGCAGGCCACTAAGCTGTATTGGCCTTGGATCCTCCTTAGTTCCCATTAATGTTTTCTAAAGGGTCTTGAACTTTAGGTGCTGATTTATCGGGCTCTGTAGACAAAAATTCTACTGACTTTGGAACCTCGGGCTCATCCTCTGGCCAATCCAAGTCATATATACATTCTGCCATGTGGATGGCTGCCTTTATTTCTTCTTCCAAAATTTCTCTTCCTTGATCATCTTTGGTGCCTGAAGTTCCCTCTCCCCACTTTGCTATTTCTTTGGATGAGCTTTCCTTGATCTCTCTTTGCTCTCTTCCATAATCTAACAATCTTTTGATTAAGGACTTGACTGCTATCACTTGATCTTTTCTCTTTTAGTCTATCATCATTGGTGTTAGCGGGCAGGGACAATATGAGGCATGTCTTATTCATCCTGATGGAGAAAAAGTCCTTGTTCTAAGAGCTTTTGGGCCGTCACCTTGGTAGGGTGGCCGTTCTGATCAGCATCTAGACATTGTAGGATCCCAACATTGGGATTGTAAAAATGGGCTTCAGCAACATTAGCTGTGGGGAGAAATGGTCGTGACTCGGCCTCAACCATCTCCCAAAATCTTTATTTTGTAGTAGTGGGTTCATAATAGATAGCAACTTGTTGGTGCGAGGTAGATGGTATAGACAAACACTGCTGTATCCAATTCCTTCCAAACAACGCCCCTTAAGTAGAGCTGCTGTCTACCACAAAAAATGCCAACATAATCTTCTTGGATCCCAAGTTTACTTCTAAGAGCAATATCACATGTGTTTTAGTGATGGCCCCAGAAAAACTATACACTGTGAGATCAGTAGGAATAAGGTATTCTTTACCTTTGCAGAGTCTCTTTATCTATATAAGTGGTAGTACATTAACTGATGCCTCCATCTATCAACACATTTTTAAATGGAACCCCTTCCCAATGAGCTGTCACATATATGGGCTTTAGATGGTTTGCTAAGGCTAGACTTGGTTTTTGAATACCATCTTATCAGAATAAACTTTCTCGGGCTCTTTTTGTGTGGGGTCAGGCAAGTCTGCCAAGCTTGACCCCTCCTTACTAACTTATTCAATGTTTACAAGAGCCATCATTGGCTCTTGTGCCAAATAATCATCCTCCATTACTATTGGTTGATTTGGTTCTGCACAGAACATGAAGGACAATGCATAAGTCATGTTTACATGAAAGTTGCTAAGTCCAGGTATTCCTTCCTTATTCTCCCCAATCTGGCATAGAAACTGATCTATCCTTGCTTGGGCATCTTTGGTTAACATCAACTCAGGCACTTCCTTTTCTCATATTATGTTGAAATCATGTAGTTGCCTTGGAGTTCCAAAAGGAATATCCTCATGTTATACTGGATGCATCTCTCTTTCAGGAGAAATGGTTCCAAAACAAGTAGGCTATGAATTCTAATTTGGTGTAGGTACCATCACCATGCTCTCTTGCATTCTTCTTAATACCTTGTATTTCCTTGGATTAGGGGTTTGAGGAACATGATCCCCTCTGCCTTCAACCTTGCTATTAGCCATTTATACTTCTCTCTTGCTTCTCCAATTAGGTCGTCTCTCTCCTTCTTGGGTAAACTCCTCGAACTTAACATTCTCAGAAGCTTCTGAAATAGCAGGAATTTTTAGTGAGTACATATAACCCTTGTGTTGCCTCTGAACCCTTCTTATTATGGATGCCCTCATTTCTCTAACAGACATTCCGTCTTTGCCCACTATGTACCATTTTCGACCCAGTCGGGCTGACTTCACCTTTGTAACTGGTGGTATCGGGCTCATGGTTCTTTTTCGCCTTCCTTGTCTCATGCTGGTGCGGTTGGTTGGCTGGGGAGTCTTAACATCCACCTAGCGTGGTAACCTCACATCTTTATCTTCCACTTCTTCTAAGGCTTCAAAGTTTCTAAACACTTCAGATAGATCATTAGACTCTGAATCTCCTCCCAACCTCTGGAACACATTCTTAGTAGTTTTCTTATTTGTTTCAGTGGCCCAGAGAATACTCATGCGGGCGTCATGTTCTTCTATCTCGTTCCTTCTGACCAATTCTCGATCAATGATGGCGCCTGATGCTAGTACCTCGAGCTCACATTCACATTGACATCTACTACACAAAACTACCCATTTGACCACAGCTGCTTTGGGCCTGTCGGGCAACCTTCTGCTGCCTTCTATTGGCCTACATGCTTGCTTTCTTTCTCTTTTTTCATCATCTCAACCCAATTAAGATTTATCATATTGATTGGGGCTTTTGGGAATGGATCTCTGTCAATCATCATGTTGGCTTGGGATTTTTCCAGCAACAATTTCCCTTTGACTATAAAGTTTTGGATCCAATCTCTAAACTGCACACAATTAGCAATGGAGTGATTAAAGGTATAATGGACCTTGCAATACTTTTTTCTTCTGAGTTTTTAGGTTTAGGCATCTTCTTAGCGTTGTCAGGCAAGATTACCCGAGCCCTTACTAGTTCTTCATAGATGTATGCGGCCTTAGTTAAGTCAAAGGAATATGACTGATACTTTGGAGGTTGCATAGGTACAAAGCCTCCGTCGTTCATCATGATCTTTTGGTCCTTGATGAGTTGAACCAATCCCTTCACCATCAAAGGTTTGAATAGAGTGGTCATCTCCACAGTACATAACTCTATCCCTTCTCCCAAGCTATTATCATTTTCTCCTGCTTGTAGGCCTTCAAACTCCAGCTGATGTATTGGCGCTTTACTTTTATAAAAAAATGGCACTTTAGATGAATGCTTCACTTACTGTTCTTCTGTCAACAGCTTTTCATACTTAGTGGCCGCAATCACCAGCTTCTGAAGCTTGTTAAACCGCACATCATATAACTTCTTCCTCAGAAGTAGTCTCAGAGCCTTCTGGGCAATGGCTATGAGTTGAGCATGGTTGATTGGGAACTGGTATCTCATCCTGGTTTTCCTAAACCTCATCATAAAATCCCCCGTAGACTCTTGTTCATATTGCTTTACTTCCACCAGATCATTAATGGTCATTTCAAGTTCCACCTTATAGAACTGCTTATGAAATGCCATTTCCATTTGCCCCTAGTTGGCAATGGAATTAGAGGGTAACAGAGAGTATCATTGGGAAGCCAAGCCCACCAATGAGTTCCCAAACAATCTCAGTTTGTAATTGGGGTTGTCCTCGAATGCCACACAGTGATTTAAAAATGTGAAAATGTGATATCTGGAAGATACATTATAGTCATCCCTGCTGAAAGTTGGGAACACGGGCATTTTGAAATTGAAAGGGAAAGGATTATGATCATCAATGTACTAAGGATAAGGTTTATGATATGTTATCCTAAACATCAGACAGGCTTGAGGTTGAGCATTATGTACCACTATCCTCATCAATTCTGCCAATTCATTCTTGAGTTGTTGATTGGCCATATTATCGTGTGGGGGATAAGAAGTCCCCCACTTCGGGCTATGATCGATTCCCGAGAATGCTTCCCTCTATGTGTATGGCTGCCTCCATCTAGCTTATCATCGTCCCTTATAACTAGTGGTGGTAGCCTGTAAGGAAGAGGTTTGCTCCCGGTTGTGGATAAGCCATTTCCGCTTGTTTCTCCCACTGAGTTAGAGGCACCAATCTTTATCATTTCCTGCCTAATTTGCCTTTTAACATCTGGTGGTGGTGGCAGAGGATCGGGCAAGCCTATCTCTTGAAACTCTTCTTTAGGGTCTTCTTGCCAACTGGTTTGAACCCCTTCATTCATTTTCCCTTTGATCTTCTTTTCTTCAAGTAAGGGAAACTGAGGAATTGCTGGTTTCTTTTCTAGGCTTGCCTCCATGATTCTTTCACTGGCATAATTGTCCTTCGGTGTAGAGTACTCTAACTCCAACTTTCTTTGTAGCATTCATGTTAAGGAAGACAACCTGCTAACTTATCCTCTGGTTTCTCGAGAGATCTTCTCCATACTCCTTAATACTTGCACTGGCATAACCGTCTTTCGATGTAGAGTACTCTAAGTCCAACTTTCTTTGTAGCATTCCTGTTAAGGAACACAGCCTGCTAACTTCTCCTTTGGTTTCTTGAGAGTTCTTCTCCATACTCCTCATGGTGGCTTGCAAATCTTCATTAGTGACCTTTACACCCGACTTCTCAGAAGAGGTCAAGCTCTCTAAGATCCCGGGGATGTGTAGTGAAGGAAAGTCCTTTGGGTGATCTGTCATGCCTACTTCTGTTGGACAACACGGTTGCCCAAATTCCACCTTCCACCTGAACGTTCGATCCTTCCTTTAACTTGGCATACAATATTACAAAATAGGTCCCACCAGGCATGCCAAAATTATGTTCAGACTAAATCTGTCCCTCGCACAACTCCCCTGAGTCTTGCCTGTCGGGCAAGGTTGTTGCTTGGTGTACTGCAATATGAGTTTGTTATTAGTTTGAATGGTGCCTTTGTGGGGCCTTTGTTAGGCCTTGAGGCTCACAATAAAAACTAATATGGGTCTGAGCATGCCACCATTATCTTTGTATAACAGATTGTTCTTTTTTTGGTTGTTAAATGAGTTGATTATTGCGCCACAAGTTGTTTAGATTTCTTAATTCGACTGGATTGTTTACAAATAGGTTAAGTATGTATAAAGTTCTTTTTCTTGCCTTGTAAACAAGGACTTTTACTCATAATATCATATGTCCGACTAAAGGGAGTTCAGGGCCTTTCAAACTACTTCTTTGGTTAAGGTTAACAATTAAAGCAGCAAGGCTAATTAGTTTAGCATGATTAATCATATAAGGAACTTTGAATGAAAAGCAGTAAAAAATGATATAGGATCCAATGAAAGATGCATAAAACAACAGATCTACTTTATGTAAGTACAAACAAAAGAGATTCAGGCAAGATTATGACCTTGTTAGGCAAGGTTCATCTTCTTGCAACCACTTCTCTTTGTGTTTTACAGGGGTTGTAATCTTTGGAGAATGAAATATAAATCGGGTTTACTAAAGGGATTCGATACCACAACACAAGGAAAATGTAGCAGAGCTTCTAAAACTTGACAAAAGATGGCTTTCTATGGTGGTCCTACGACTAAAAGGGTAAAGTTTAGACAAACTAAAGCTTTCTAGTTTCTTGCTTGCTGGAGTGCAAAGTTGGATGTCTTTTGATTGATTAGTTGAGTGTCCTTCTTCCTTGTGGCCTTTGCTGCTTTTATAGCCTATCTAACCCAACTGTCCAAGCTTCACCTTTTGGTGATGGCCTCAGAGTATGGTGAGCCACCATTTATTTACCTATCCATGCCCTTGAAAAGTACTTTTTGTTGGGGGTGAGTTGTCTTTGAGTGTCACTTCTAACATAGGCTTGTTGCCTATTCTTTGGCAAAAAAATTATTTTTAATTCTGCCTGGGCCGCCGCCTTGTCCGAACCCAATCTTCCTTCTACTTTTTGCTTTCTTGGGCCTCCAATCGCACTAAGCCCAACATTAAATACCCACTCAAACATATACGATTGTCAACCACCTATTTTAGTAACATCACGAAACAATGCTACAATCACAAAAAAATAAGAAATTCTTCAAAACCTAACCGTTGAACAAGATGAAGCATTGGAACGACTCTATGAAGGAACCCCAAAGGGCAAAGGCTATATGAATATGTCTTCTTTTAAGTTCTTGCAACAGGCAATATAGATTTTATTGTGTGTGTGTGTGTGTGTGTGTGTGTGTGTGT
>JAOEHR010000067.1:20699-31367 GCA_025448175.1 Aronia arbutifolia
CCTAAGAAAATAAAGACTGGGTGTGCGTTCACTGAGAGGGATTTATTAGATAAGGGAAAGATAGACAGACGGACACAGGAGCGATGGGTATAGCAACAGTGGCAGCGGCCGCCGCCTCTTCATCCCTGAATTCATCCCTAAGGGCAGCAGCAGATGCGGGACAGCTGAAATCGTTCTCGTTCTCTTTCCCTTCTTGTTGGGCAGTTTCATTTCCACATCACAAACTCACTCCCACCGCTCTCACCCACTGCCCGTGGAGGAGGAAATTAAGTAGAAGGGTTATTTGCGAGGTTGCCGCCGCCGATGTCTCTCCATCAACATCATCAGATGAACCCGCCGCCGCCGCCTCCTCCAAAATAGGAGCTAGGGTTAGGGTGAAGGTGCCTCTGAAGGTGTACCACGTGCCCAGAGTTCCGGAGGTGGACATTACTGGCATGGAAGGTGAGCTCAAGCAGTACGTTGGGCTGTGGAAGGGCAAGCGGATTTCGGCCAATCTCCCTTATAAGGTGCAGTTCGTCGTCGATGTTCAAGGCCGTGGTGCAGTTAAGTTCTTCGCCCATCTCAAGGAGGATGAGTTCGAATATCTTTGATCAATTTCGGTTAGTTCGATCCATATGTATCAATCTCTCTCTCTCACCTCACACATTATATATCAAATAAAAATTATAAAAGATGTTGGTTCATCTGGCTTCAAATAAACTGCAACTGCACTTGATTGTATGTATTTAATCACATTTACATGGATCAATCTAATATTATTATTTCTCTTGAGCATTGAGCAATATGCAGTAGAGTTTTCTTGTTGGTTAGCCTGCCTAACCTCCTGCTAGATAGAGTCGCATTCGCGTTGATGCAGCTTCTGACAAAGGTTTGTTGCGAATGAAATAATACAACAACAAATCTCGAAACAAATTGTTTTGCCTCCTTGTTTTCATAGGCACAGAGACTATTGTTGTTCTTCAATCGTTTCCCTTAGTGTTTTTTTTTGGAAGACTCGTTTGCCTTGGTTTTCTTAATAGAATGAACTAATGATTGCTAAGGTGGAGAAAACTCCAGTTTTTTTTTGTCATTAGTTAAATTTGGCCCCCATCCTCGAGAAAACTCCAGTTAGGTTCAAGCTTAGGTGGGGAAACAACTTCAATTGGAAAAATCAATCCAACTGGGAAACCCACTAAATCCTATCTATAATTCCTAATGGATCTACTACTCATCATGGGCTCGAAATGCCCAACACCACGGTGTCGTCGACTGCAGTGGGAAAGATTAGTTCAACCAAATGGGCCAAATGATTTTAATTGGTTTTTTTTTTTTCTTTTACGTGGAACAAATTTGATATTTATATCTATAAAAATATGAGATTCCTAGTTGACACATTATTTAGCTGTCAAATTGGCGGATTGATTAACAGATATATGAGACTAACTAAAACACAAATTTGTGTATGACATTGCAATCTTGTAAAGATGAGCTATAAGATTGTCATTGCACCCAAACTTGAAGGTGCAAAATATAATATACCCTTAAATAATTGTTAATGCAGCCAAAGGATACAATTTGATGCTCAGATTAAACAAAAAAAAAGAAGATACAATTTGATGCTACCATGTTGGGTTAATAGTGAAACGGTGTGGAGCAGTGATCTCTTTTGCTGAGCAGAAATGGATTGGAAGTTCCCAAAAATGTGCAAACAGGACGTAGAGCGACATGTCGACAATTAGCCTCTCGTTTTAGCGAATAGTATAGAATTAGCTTGTAGTTAATATCTCCACTTAGCATTAATGTACAACCAGGAACTGCCCGAGTCGGCCAGGCCACACAACACAGAGAGCATTGAACCATCATAGCGGTGTTGCAAGAAGAGAAGAGGGGTTCATTACTCCAAAATGCACAAACTCCCTCCAAACTGCAATTTCACTATGCACACTTTTTCCGTCATGAAACTTCCTGAAGAGCTAAATTCAACTCCTGAACAGCCTTTGCAATTGATCCTCCTCTTCTATGGGTAAAAATGAATGAACAAAAGGATATTGGCATCTCCGGCATAATTAATTAAAATGAGAAGAAAAAAAACCCCTGATTGAAGTAAACTAAAGAAAAAAAGGCACCTGGTTAGAGCCGGCAAACAGCATTTGACCTTTTCAAGCTCCACAAAACAGATGTTGCAACGCTCCAGCCTAGGGCAACCATTTCAAAATACATAGCCACCTCAAATCTGATCATGCTCAAATCTAAGATATAAGGTAAAGAAAAATGTATATCAGAACAATAAAAAGCATACCTTTTCTCGGCTTCAATATCAACGCCAACAGATGACGACGCAGATATTGCTGAATAGATCACAGAACCAAACACTCTAACCAGCTTGAGCAGCATTTCCAAAGAAATGCCTAGATGCCTGAATAAAGATCAGGCCCGTTAAATAATGAGCATCGAAATTGCAGATGAAAGATCCCAATCACAAAACCTAGTAAGGACGTTGCTATTTTATTTGCTAATCAGGAATGTTATTATTGCATATCAAATTCTGCTTTACTACAAGGGGTGTGTCATTCTACCACGAAGCAACCAGACTCAGGGTCATAAAATATACTTCACCCAGGTAACATCCATCCTTCACCGGAAAATTGCTATTGGAGGCCACTCTTTCACAGCCACCAACACCCTACCCTGCCTTTTTTTTCTTGATTTCCTAACAATTGTTCTCGTTAGTGAAATTTTATGGGCAACAGATGGCATGTCACACATTTCATTCATATCCAACCTGTGAATATGGTGCCCATAGTGCACCAGAAATCCACATGTCATTCCATATTAAGGAAAAACAAAGATAATGTGGTGGCAAAGCATCACTCCTACAAGAAATGATTGAAAATATATCACTTCAAAAGGACAAAGCATATTAAGTTAAAAGAAATATGAGACTGGTTTCTCATAGAGAACTTGCAACAGCTTTTCCAATTTCAAACCCAAAAGTGCGGCACGCTCAGAAATCCACAGCAAATTATAACTAAACAAATGAATGGATGATACTTCTGTGTATGCATAGCGTTGAGAAAATATTGGGGGAGCAGAGGAGATATAGTGAGCCTCCTTATGCGATAGAACAATAGAAAAAGACAACAGGCAAATTTTATTGTTTTAAGATGGCTCGGATTATATGAACAGTTACTTTCTAGAACTAAAACTCAAAATGAATATACAAAGAAGTAAAGTGTCGAGAACCTGTTTAAAAGGAAGATATTGCTAAAACTTCTTACCTATCCATGTTACTTTCTAGAAGGCCAGTTAGGAGTGGCAGAAGGCAAGTGCATATATCCAGTGTGACAATATCAAATTTTTCTGTCATAATGCTAACTACATCCGCAATGACCTGGATTAAAAGCAAAAACATTACACATAAACTGTAGTTCTATAAAATAACTAAAAGGGATGATTGCTCCACGTTCAATAGTATCTAGAAACTGAGGGCTCAAGAAAAACTAAATTAAGACAGTACCGCAGGATATACTTACAGCATGATCAGCCATCTTCTCCATTGCACCAAGGACCCCCTTAACATCATTCCTTTCCCAATATCTATAGACTACCTGCAAAGACCAACAACATTCATCAATTTATTGGCTGATAGTTAAAAGTATTCTGCCCGAATATTGTCTTATTATTGTAACTGAGCAACGATTGGTAGTTCCTCATTGCAGGCTTGCAGCTCAGCTGTTCTTATATAACTTCCTACTTGGAACCTATCCCAAACCCTGGGCCCCTATCTATCCCCAACCTTATCTGCCATTCCAAACACTGCTAGCGCACACACAAAAAAACAAAAAACAAAAAAAAAAAAACACTGATATAACTGCTATGAAAAAACATTAAAAAAATCTTGCATTTTTGTGGCTACTAAGATGCAAACAGAAAGAAAAAAAGCTCAAGAAATTCTATAGAAGACAAATGGGATGCAATGAATTATTGAAAGATAGTTGACCTAGGCATTATTGGCAACCCCAATTAACAAGCATTGAGCTCCCATCAACTTAACGATGCTCGAAATTCATGTCAAGGAAGAAAAGATGCATATAGAACACAATAGCACCACATAAAAACTTAAAAAGAGTCCAAAAACCAATAAATATAACCTGTAATTTGGCAACACGAGATTGCAGGGAGCCAACAAATTGATCGTGTTTTTCCAGGAGATCTGCAATAACATCCTCATCACTAGCAGACACTGTTTCTTTTTCAGTAGATGTAGGATAACCTCGCTGCTTAAACTTCAAACCAAAAGAAGATAGTATAGGTTACAATTTTTGCCCACCACAATGAAACACCATCCAGTAGTTAACATGAGAAAATAATAAATCTTAGGGTTAAACTCTGTTTACTACTCTCATGTTTCATGGTTTTCAACATTTAGTACATCAAGTTTTTTTCGTCCCAGAGTCATACCTAAAGTGTAAATTTTGGGACCAGTCTCATACATCCGTTAGTCAAACTGTTAAGTCTCTACTACAGTGATCTATCCATGGTTCCAGTCAGTCCTCATATCATGACATTATGGGGAAAGAAAAGTACATTGAGAATTGGGCACAATTTCCAATTAAGTGCAACTCATGGTTAAAAACTTGAATGCCATTCTTTTAAAAAAATGACAGAGTATTCCCATGTCATTTTCTTAAGTGCAATTTGTGATGCATATCAAGAAAGAAAGATGGCACAAAAAGGCAGAACAAAGATGTGGCCATACCGCATTTAAAGGGATAATATTTGGTGCAGACGCTGTTCCCAGGGTACCATTGGAAGTAGGTCCCTCGTAGTTAGAATATCTATCTCTTTTCTCCCAATTTACAGCAATTGAGCGCAATCTCCCTAGATATACCATATAGAGCTTGGGTCATACTTCACTAGACTAGTCATATAAATGACACACAAGCAAAAAACCTATACCTCCTCTTTGACCTTCAGCAGAAAATACTTCTCTGCTCACCTTGTGCCCTGGAGCCTCATCTTAATAACAAAAAAAGGATAGAAAAACCCACATGTAAAAGGCCATCAATCATTAAAGAAAACATTACAGATAATAAAGAATACAATACTATACAATAAAGAGACCAAATTAAAACACATGGCAAATGACGGCAATGAATATGCAAAACATACAAATGTTCTTATAACAGCCATTAGAAATGCACATCCGGAGAATCCATTTTCAGCGTAAGGAATTATCCCATTCCCTTGGTTGGCAATACCATCCTCAGAGGGTTAATTTCTTACTATGGTTTTCATGATCACACGTCCATCTGCTTTGATCTCACACTAGTGAAAAGGCCTTTCTTTGGGTGACTATCTGATAAATACCTATGTGGAATAATGATTACCAATGATTTAAGGGAATGAGATGGCTTGTGGTTCTACTGTATACTTGGTTCATTCAACCAGCCTTGTACAACCTTTGCAACTGATTATGAAAACTGTTTATTTCCAAAATAATGCAAGAAACTTATATGGCTATAACATTACTTTGGTACAACAAAGCGATTATTTAAGTAGGGGGTCAGGCATAGGGGAGGGCGACCTCCCCAACTCACACACACATGAAGGCTTGAGCAGCTGATATTATAAATCTAATATTTAAAATACTCTGCCAATAAAGATATTTAAAATATCAATATAATCTCAAGTGTTAACATATCCGAGGCCTGTGTAGCAGAGACTAGAAAATCCATCAGACTTACAATATTATGGCTCATATATAGACATGTCATTGATGTATAAACATCTTCAAAACCATAAGTAAACTGAGATCAGATATATAACAAAATTGACAACCACCCCAAGAATCAAGATCCAAAATTAGACCAAATGGCGATATATTGAATATATTGGATGAGTGGAAAGTGTTCTACTAAAGATTAGATACATACAACTTTCATGCTGGTAACTTGCAGTTGGCTCCATCATTGAACTAGTTTCATGCTTCCCAGGCCCAAAATATATATCATCCTTTGTGTTCTTTTCAGCATGTATTCCCTGAGTTGAACTTAAAACTGTTGAGAAGCCATTCTTATCTGCAGCACTGCTTAATTCAATAGCCTTAGAAGCAGGGGATTCAGACACTGAAGAGACAGCTGGCTTATCCACTTCTTCTCTGCTATTGGACAACTTCCGGAAATCAGTTGCCTTTGACTGCAAAGAAAATGCCAGTGGTCTTCCAGCAACGCTAACCTCTTTTCTAGACTCAGCTGACAGCTCTGACCTCATACTAGTTCTTGGCACAATTACAGGTATGACATCAGACTTGTTAAAAGTTGGAATATTAGCTGTTGAATGGGTCTTAGTAGAACTCCTCTTCAGGGTTGATGCATTAGGAACTGCCACTGAACTAGCCACAATAGTTTTTGGACTGGAATTCATATTGATCCTTTGAGGAGTACCAGGAACAATTCCTGTGGCTTCATTCAGAGGATAATCAGGCATTAAACAGTCAACATCAGAATGAAGTAATAACATAAAGAAATGTGAAAAAGCTACGATAAGATCTGTGATAAAACAAATCTGAGAATCCCAGCAACACAGCAAAAATTAAATTTAAAAAAAAAAAGGCTAATAATTTGCCTACATGCAATAATTTTTGGCTCCTTAACGAGATCTGAATTCTGAGAAACTGATAACCTTCCAAGAGATTTTGTTTCCTTCACTAAAGAATCTGAATTTTGAGAAACAGATAACCGGCCCAAACTAGATTTAGCAGCGTTCTCATTGAGCACAGAGAGATTCCCACCAGACAATGATTTAGATTCTGAATGCCCACTCAATCTGCTGGCATTACCAATTGCATACGGTTCAATGCGCTAACCAAGCAACAGATAAGTTTTAAATCAATAGTTAATACCACCAGGGCTAGAAACCAAGAAAACACTCCAAGAACAAAGATAAACTGAATAATACCGAGATGTCTACAACCCACACTCCAACACAACTCTGATTGTAAGAGCATCCAAGAAGCTTTCCCTCATGAACATTAAGATCTGACAATCGAGACCATCCCACCTCCACAGCATCATGGCACCTTATTGGCTCCCACGAGAAAACCTATGCAGTAAAACTATTAAGTATGCATATCTGATAATCCTGATTATTATGAAGGATTATATGAGCTTGCCTTTAAACTTTCATGCAATCCACAGAGTAGGGCTCTCCCATCAGGGCTAAAAGTCAAAGAACGCACTCCAGTTGTCTGTTAGAAACTAGAAATTAGATAGATAATCTCCTTAATAGAAAGAAAATCATGAAAATCTTAATTTCTTGGCAATATTATGGACCAATACTTTTACAAATTAAGAGCCAAGAGATGTATTCAAGAGGTATACAGCACCTCAGGTCCAGCAGAGCCAATTAGCTCGAAGGTTTCAAGGTCCCAAAATTTGACAGTTCTATCTGCTGAACCTGAAAGGAGGTGAGGAGGGGATAAAGAAAGCAATATATGTGAAATACTATGCAAGAACAGGTGCAGTGTAAATGAATGCAGATTACCAGAGTTTACGGTTTATATGCTGGAATAAAAGAAGTAATAAGCACTCTTGGAAGCAGCATGTTATACACTTTATTGATATTCGAAACAACCACACAATTTTGAAATGCCACTATTATTGTTACTTTCCGTCACCAAAATTTACAGCTGGTGAAGAGCCACTCTAAGCAATGAAACAGCTACTGTAGACAGATAGACTCGTCAAGTTCCCACTAAAAAAGGCTACACACATGAAAACTCACTAGTCATTCATTGGTTATTTCGGGAATCTCGAAGACGTAAAGGTCAGAACATGGTAGAATATGTATCCACATGACTTTTCTATGGGTAGAGTATAAGGTGATCGATAAATTGAAATTAGCACTGAAAAAGTTCTGAACTAATTGAAATCAAGAGCCTCCAGCTTTATAGATCATGTAAAGCCCTGATACGGAAATTTTGGACATTCAAATCTATGTTTGGAAAGGGACAATGTGTCACGAATAGGAAAATCTCACCAACGTTCTTTTACCAAAATATTAACACTAATAGTTGAAAGCTAGTTGAGAACTAAGATAAGGGATGCAGAAGCCAAGTTCAAAATTCAATAAACTAGAGTCCCTCTAGCTTCTTATGTAATAATGCAGTTTACACATGTAGTCGGCAGGTTAAGTGTCTTAAAGTCTCTCTGAGTTACGAAATTAATGTGTTTAAGTGTCGCAAATTAGTCTCTAGAATTTGTAAGTACATTAATGTGGATCTTTCCAGACTCATGTCCCACCCAATTAGCCTATAAAGGGGACTGCTTTGTAAGCTTTTACTGTCAGAGTTAGTAAAAGAATTTTTCTAATGTCTCGGAAAGATATTCATATTCCAACTTATATCTAGATACTTTATAGATTTTCCTGCCCCATTAAACAACACAAAGCACCAGACACCAGGATATCTAATGGTC
Organism: Aronia arbutifolia; assembly: GCA_025448175.1. Taxonomy (NCBI): domain Eukaryota; kingdom Viridiplantae; phylum Streptophyta; class Magnoliopsida; order Rosales; family Rosaceae; genus Aronia; species Aronia arbutifolia. Next base: position 29,156 of record JAOEHR010000067.1, read on the forward strand.
AAACTGATCCAGTTAAGAACCAGATAATAGGGAAACCAATTTCAATAAGAAATGAAAACAGTGGATAAAACTACTATCTATAGCAAGGAAGAAGCAGCCTACAATGAAGCAATGGCCTATCTTGAGCTGTAGGATGACAAAATGGCACCTCAATATATAAACAATAATCCGCGGGACTATCAGAATACACCAAGGACATTGACACCCATTTTCATTTGCCCGAGGAAACAATGCACTGTAATATACAGCTAATAACACCAGCTCAACTCATGACTGATGAGTACAAAAGAAGATACCAACCTGTTGCTAGCAGAAACTCGTGGGGATGAAAGTCTATGCACTGAACCTGGCCCTCATGACACTTGAAGTCATGCAGCAGCTTTCCAGCGGTCAGGTCCCACAACTGTGAAATATTAGATTTTAGTTTATTTGTTGTCTGCAATAAACATCAAATGGCATAATTTGTCTAAAGATTACATGTATCAACATCCATAATAATGGCCAAAGAAAATAGAATTAATTATTTTGCAAAAGGAAAGAAATAGAAACCTTCACAGTGTTATCCTCTCCACCAGAAACAACCCAGCGGCCATCTGGGGTAAATCTGATAGCATTGACCCCTCGAGTATGGCCTTTGTATGTGTGAATACACCCCTTCTTCCTGATATCCCATATTTTGAGATTTGTATCTAAGGAGCCAGATGCAAAGAACTCCCCAAAAGGATGAAAGTCCACAGATATACAATTGGATCTGTGACCGGTAAGTGTGCGAACAACTACACAAAAAATCACATAACAAAACCCAAAAAAAGATATATAACACAATTTGACAGCATAAAATAGATATCTAAAAAAGCTCCCAGTGCAGTTTCGTTAGGGGGCAGTCTCTTGTTTGGCAGAATTTAAAGGAAGATATTGCAGAAGAAAAATAAAATAAAATAAACCGCATACTCTTTGCCTCCTCTAAATCCCAAAGCTTAATTGTACCACTTGCAGCTCCTGCAGCTACTAAGACCTCTGAAGAATCAAAGCTTACTGAATCAATTCCACTGGTGTGTCCAGACAAACTCTGGGCATGAAGGGACGTCGAGAAGATTAGATTCAATGAAATAACAAAACTTGTTCCAAGTTGATAACTATACAATTTCTCTGGAAAATTTGCAGCAGCATCAATATTAACCTCACAAGGAGAGAGGGAGCGTGTAGGTTACCAGTAAGGCATTGGGTTTCCCAATGGCCCAGAGATTGACCTTGTGATCTTCTCCGCCGGTGACAAGAACTCTAGAAGATTTTCTGCCAATCTTGAGGCAATTCACAGCTGCAGAATGTGCTACAAATTCCTCTGAGGCACAACCCAGGTTAAGGCTAAAAATACGGGAGATATTATTCTGAATCTGATACCCATACATACAAACATACACACACACAGAAAAGTGTGTTTAAAGAAAAAAAGAAAACCATAGATTGTGTGTGTGCAATCTGCCAATGACGGAGGGAAACTGTAGGGCATAATGAAATAAATAAACCAAGAAGAGGATACGTAGCTTGTAAGCGCGTTTAGTAGTCATGGGGGAAGAAGAAGAAAAGAGAAACCCTAGCCGCCCTAGGTAAATATAGCAGCAGCTCTGACCACACCAGTTCGAAGTAGTCCACACACTGAAATCAAATCTCAAATCTCAATGTCAAAGTGCTGCTGAATATGATGAGAAGGGTGATGATTGTGGTTCCATTCCGGATCTCGAAGAATGCACTCCGTTCTGTTCCGTAACGTCAAAATTGAAAATTCAAATACAGAACAAATTTAGGGATAAAAGAGATTAGATCGGGAGATGAGAGCGATAGGAAAGATGAAGAAAAGAATACAGAGGTACATTACATTGTGAAACTGAAAAGAAAGAATGAAGATTGGATTGGGTTGGAGGTTTCTTTCGTTTGTCGCTGCTGTTGCTTCTTCTTCACACTCTCAAAGTTGTCACAAAATCTAAAATTACATTTCTTGTCAAAATTGAAATTGAAAATTGAAAATTGAAAATGTACCAGAGAGACGAAAGAAAGGAGTACCGTGGAGTAGAGAGTAGCAATTCGTAATTAGAGTATGGAGTATTCTTAAAAGGTAATTAAAGTTGGCGGTACAAGTTACTCTTACCACCGGCGACAGCGACTCAGCGAGTATTCCTCTGCTTCCAACTCCAATTTCATTCATTCATTCATT
>JAOEHR010000067.1:208091-218611 GCA_025448175.1 Aronia arbutifolia
TTAATTTAACAGTTAAATGATGACATGCAAAACATGGGGCCCATAATTTTTGGAGGCCAAATTTGTGTCATGGGCTCCCCCTTTTCACCTGCTCTATAATTACCACATAAGTTTGCGCATCAATGGAAAAAGCCCCTTTTTTATGGACTAAACATTGAAACCTAAATCCATTTTTTTTTCTGAGAGACCCAATTGAAAAACTCCAAGCATTTCATGGGTCTCTATCCAATTTCTTCAGAACATATAGTACTGCATCAGTGGGGAGTGATGGGAAGGACTCGGATAACTCGTTCTCCAACTCACTGAACCAAAGCGAGTTGCCGGACTGAGAAAGGGAAGAGAGAGAGAGAGAGAGAGAGACGAGGGGGGAATGAGGGTGAAGAAGATGGAGGGCAATTAACTCGCTATTTACACTGCCACACATGACGGGCATACAGAAACTTTGCTCGTACGGTAAAAATCAATATCGAATTCAACTTTCCTATATTTTCACAAAACCTATTTCCTTTCCCTTTGCTGCTTTCAAATGATTGCCTCGTGCTAACTCCCCCCTTCCAGCAAAAGAAAACAGCAGAGAAATCAAATGGAAGAGAGGTGACTATCGCTTTTCGAAACTCAATATATATAAACATCACAACCTCTTCCCCAAAGAAACAGGCTGATCACGGCCGAAATATTCTCATAGTTTTGGAGACCTGGAGTCGACAAAATGGACACCTGGAAACGGCAGATGAGCACCTCCGACAGAGTACATGGCCACAAGGAACTATAGTTATGTCAACTTCAGCGGTCAAGCAGACCCGACAAAGCCAGGCTGCTTTTGCTGAATCGGCTTCTTTTGCTGCCGTATCAGCTTTTTCCTGAACAAATTAATCCCATCATATGATTTCTTTATTAGTAGCTTACTATGTAACAAAAGGATACGACAACAATTTATAAATACGTATAGTTCAATCGCCTACCTGTTCAAGCAAAAGGATTGTCTGGGACTCCTTTAACTGTTCTTGCAGCGTTATTGTTTTCTGCAGTAGGGACTGCTTCTCCACATCCATATAAATCCCAGCTGCAGAAAGCATCTCTTGTACGGCTTGCACCAGTTCTTCAGCTGATACTCGGCCATACTGGAGCTCTTTGCCAGCTTGCAGCTGCCCACAAAGAACCATTTTGAGTTACAGAAATGCAACAGAAAGATGCTATAACCCACAACTATTTCTCAAAAAAATTTCCAATTCTCATTTGGAGTGATTCCCCCGGTCCCACAATATTATGGATCTCACCTCATGTGAGAGTTGGGAAAAATCTGAGCTCCCAAGTATTTTTCCATTAAATAGATATGCAATCATGATAGTACACAATCAATAATGGCGAATTGGTGCCAACACCAGAGGTGAACAAACCTGAGATTTTGCTTTGCCGCTTCCAGAAGTTTCTGGCATTTCAACATGAGTTCTGCTATTAACTACTGCATGACTATCATCCACTGGCATTGGTGAAGTCTCACTGCCCATCGCTATACTTCTGAATGAGAAAACGTGTGAAGAAAGAAGAGGCTGCATCACACCCGTTAAGGTTTCCACCTTGAATCTGTACAGTGCTTGGCCCGCTGATGGTCTGACGTCATCTGGAACTCTACCATATTTGAGCTTTTCTCCATTTTGAGAGCGCCATGCCACTATCTCTCCAGCGTAAAAGGGCCTCAATGGATGAAATTGTACTTGATGAACATCTTGAGGCAACAGTTCTTTGCCTATCAAACCATTGCTGCCACTAGTTGCTTCTGTTTCTTGCTTGTCCGAACAAAGTTTCAGAATATCGACAATTGCAGTTTCAGTGCCTCCAGGACAGACAAATAGAGATCCAATAGGTAGTGGAGTAGGAGACCCCAAAACCAGGCTCACAACAATTGCAATAACATCAAAAACCGAAATATAGGGTGGTGGTTCAGCAACTAATATACTGGTGTTTGACCGGTTAATGAAGTAAAGTGTTCGATGCATGGATCCATCAACCCACTCTGGTATGATGGAATCCTTAGCTGCTTGTGTAATGTCTACGGACTTTGGAAGAAGCAAAAAACGAGTATGAATGCATTTAACAAACTGCAACTTCCCTGCAACAGCTTCTAATAAGTTTTGTACGGTTCCAAGAGATAAATTTTTAATTGCAGGAATGTAACTAGCCATGCTATTTACAACAGTCCACACAGCACCCTGAAGTGACTTGCTCAACAGTTTCTCGCTGATGGCTGCTATTGGAACCGGCCCAACGTAATCCAAAGTCTGCAAATGCTCCTCGTGATCTAATTCCTACATTGACAAAGCAAATTTTGAATAAAGATAAAGACAACTCTACTTTGACCAAAACAAATAAAGCTAATATAAAAAGTAATTAAGTGTCAGAATATCGTGCCACCTCAATGACTACATCAGACAGCTTTTTTATGCCCAAGACAATGCACAATCTCTCTGGAAGGTCTGGATGAATAAATCTTAACCTGGAAGGGTCAATGCATTTTATAAATCGGGATCCATGGGAATCAATATACACACAGGACTTAGCATGAACAAGTCTGCAGCTATCATCAGGGACTATTGCTTGTGATGTCCAACTGGGCCCATTGGACATGTCTTCACCAATCCCATCACAGATAAAATGCAAAATTTCAAGCACCGCCCGGAGTTCATTTGGATTTAGACGCTGATATCCACAAGTTTTCTGCAGATTCAAAAGAAGATCCCTCGCAGACTCAATTGAAAGCATGTCCTGAAGTCCCAAATCTTTGAGAATCTTCAGAAAAGGAAGATATAAAGTAGGCAATTCAAAGGCAAATGGGGATAAGTTAATTGTTAGACGGGCAAAAAGCATGTTTGCTGTCACCAAGCGCGTTCCATTTGCAGCAGGTATAAAGGGAACTCTTTGCAACTCCATTTTATCTGCATAAACAAAAGAAAGCAGAATGTAAAAGGCCGATTAACAGTAACTAATGTTTATGGACTATAAAATGTAAAACAGTAAAATGAGAACAAAAAATAAAAAGAGTTGGCAGAATTAACCAACACACAGCAATTTGCAGTTGAGATGAGATATTTCCTCCAACACCAAAGGTTTTTTATTTTTATTTTGGGCTAAAGTTTAGAAATAGTAATAATGTGCGAAAACAGAAGATCAAGTATATGTGAAGATTATGAATTAAGAAATGAAACAAGACAGCAATTGAAAAAAAAAGAAGCCAAGAATGGAGTCTACCTGAAGAAGAGAGGGAATTCCAAATCTTATCCAAGTACTTTAACACTTCACAAGAAGCTTCATCAATAGTCATCATGCCTGATGCAGTTGGCCAATGAGCAAGTGTGTCTTCACCACCGTTTTTTCCAACAATCTGGAAAATAATGTTAGAAAGATTTTAGCACACAATCCATCATCTTGGATGAATACACAAGGGACTACCAGAGTTACCTGCAAGTGTTTTAGTACTGTAGGAAAAGCTGGAGGGCTTCTAAGCTGGAGTGATCCCCAGGAATACTCGGGAGGAACAAGATTTTGTCTTGAAATAATGGGAGCATAACTCCAAGCCAGAGGCCAATCCCTTGACAGAATGGCTTCGCTATATGAAGTGAGTACTCTCTTGCCACCTTTTTTTCCAACAACATTTGGAAAACCAAATTCCGCAGGTATGCATTTAATTTTTCCAAGGAGATCGCAGAAGTTGTTGCCGTAGAGAACAGCAAAGTTTGAGAACACTGTTTCAACAACAGATCCAGCTAGTGTCCAAACTTCCACTGAAACTTCATTCTGAGCATTGCTTAAATCCTCAAAATCATCCAAATCTCTGGACTTCATGCATTCAGTTCCAAGAAACTCTACCCTTTTGGCACATTCAAGTATCACCTCAGATTCTGTTGCAGTTCGGAGACCAGTTTTTCTCAAAATGCGAAGCCACCTATCTGAATTAAACCTTTCTCCTGGAAACTTTTTCCTCTCTCCAGAGAAAACAGATGTTAATAAAGCATCGCCAGGATCATATAAGTCCTTGGGCTTAGACAGATATGTGCAAAACTCATCAGAATTCCTTACAAATTTAGCCTCCTTTAAAGCTTCAATTACAGAAGAATCCATTTGTAGGTCTTGCCAATTTGTGTAAAGATATATTAGTATATCCTCCTTTTCAGATTCGGGTTTACCTTCAAACCCAGGCAAGCCAAACCTAATTAAAATCTGCTGATCATGCAATTCAGAGACTCCAAGTGCTCGAAGTAATGAAAATTCAACTGAATCAGTGGAATAGGAGAGACAACGTTCATCATATGGTTTAAGGAATGAACTTGAAGAAATGATACACTGGTCATCACTGAGCAATCGTGTGTATGAACCCACAACTGTTTTATATATAGGAAGTGAACGTAAAACTTCAAGTTCTTCCCCTCTAAAATTAGAGCCATTTGACAAAAAGTCATTAGCCAAAAGTGCAAAAAGTGCATCACAATTTGAAGCTGAAAGGGATATAAGTTCAGAGAAATAGCCAGCATTTCTAACTGCAACCAACTTGGAAGCAATAATTTGCCCTAATGATTGGCCCGGAGCAGGGAAGCAGTTGCATGAAACAGCACAGTCCAGAAAAGCTATATCGAATATAGGTATGTTGCAGAGATTCAACAATGATAACAACCAAGGATGCGTGTTTTTAGCTACTTCAAAAGCTGAAACGTAAGCTTGAACAGATTCAGATTCAGGCATATCATTGCTTCCAGTTGCTCCCATTTCCAAGGCACCTTCTTCTGATGTTGGACTAATAACCAGGGGTGGAATGAAAACCAAATTACGCTCCCTAACACGGCATAAGATTGGCCGACCAAGAAAAGCGGGAATGAGGGGCCAGTCAGAAAAGAGTAAGAGGTCTTCTGAACTGCCACTGAAGTTTTTCCAGAAGAGTCTTATCCATTCGGGGGAAGGACCTCCTTCACCACCAAAGCTTGATGTATCATTCTCCCATGAAAACCAAGGAACCATATTTGATCCCATTACATGATTCACCCAGCTACCATGAAAAACTATCCTCATATGACTGGCCAGTAACTGAAAAGTGAAATTTTGCAGTTTTAATAATGATAGTAGCACACCATTTGAAAAAATATCAGCCAAGATTGACCTTTCCAATACTTTAGGGTGGACAAACTTTTCAGCCAAAGAAACCATCAACGCCTGTTGCTCCTTATTCCCAACCCAAAGTTCACTAATGCCCAACTTGGTCAAATGGTTTGCTGCAGTTGGGAATGGTAAACCTTTAAGCTCAGCTGCTATTGATAGAAGATTTTGGTCTCCATTTCCATAGATGCCGTTACTGCTGCCTGCAACCATGTTCCTCTGAGCCAAGGGCCCTCCAGCCCTACCAATATCCTCAACAACTCCTCGGCCAAAATCATATAAAGCCTTCCCCAGATTTGCTACCATTTCAATTGCATCTCCTGAACTGCTAGCATTCTGCATAGACGATGCAGGAAAATAATGCATATTAGGGACTGAAACAGGAGCAGAACTGCTACCGACAACTTGACTTTCCCTATGGATATAGTTAGAGTTACTGTGGTCAACTGTCAGAGGATTTCCATGTGAATTAGATGATTCCCGAATCTCAATATCAGACAAGCAGTACTCAAGAACATCTATATACATATCAACTGATCGGAGAACAAAAGATGTCGAAGAAACTCTTAAAAGATTCCGAACCATTTTAGGTTTCACTTCCCGAACTGTAATCCCCAGGGCTTGAATTTCAGTTACCAACTCCCAAGGTACTGAAAACACAGGGTAGTGCTCCTTTACAAAGCTGCAAACTGTAGCTGGAAGCAGATTACCACCCACCCCATTCCCTGGCTGTGAAAGAAACATACCCTCTTCAGCCTTGGCAAGGTTTCCAGAGTAAAGCTGCCACACAGGAAGATCAACAACACGAGCATAGAAAGGCCTTATCACCTGTTCAATTAAGCATTCCCATTCTGGTTTCAGCACTTCCATTGGAACTAAACTACAACCATTTCCTTGTAGTTTGACCATATTTTGCACATTAGACCTTGGCCAAAAGGAATAAATTCCGTCTCCATAAGCCTTCAAAGACAGGCTGATTGCACGACTTACACTTGATTCGATTGCAGAACTAGAAGCATCTTTTCTTAACCTCTGGATTTCCAATATCAATTCAATGTAGGAATCCCGCACACATGACATCAACTCTCTGTTCCAGGCTTCCATCAAATAATTTCCAGCATCAGCCCGTGCCTCTTCTGAAGCTGGTGTTTCTTGGTAATTAAAAAGGGAGCGACCTCCATAGTGACAAACCAGGAAACATCCAAGAACAGTAACAGGTATATTTATACTACCAGACAGAGGAAGAGGGGACATGATAGAACTTGCTAGACAAACATCTGCAGGATGGCCATCACGGGATATATGTGCTGCAACTCCGGCAACGGGTGTCAAGTTGTATGCGAGATATCGCCTGCAAAGAAATAGGTGGATTTCATCAAGCTCGTTATTTTAGAGAACCATTTGTAGAAACTTATCTGAGAAGTACAATTCCTCAACAGGATATTCTCCGTGTCAGCAAGTTTCACAGCTCAATGATTCTAGCCATACTTAAAATAAGATAGTCTCCATTGGTTCAAAGTCATTACCGGAACCAAAAGAATTCTTATAATGTTAAGTCAAACAATTTTCCAGTTGACCCATAATAATGGACTGGATCCTTTTGCATGCAGAAATCCAGTCTGAGGAGTAAAAGTGCGTGAAAATGACAGTTCAGATTATTGTCTATCCTAGATGGTCCAATTGACAAAAAAGAATATGAAGCACCTCTAAATCACAGAATGCAACAAATGTTAATGATTTTAGAAATTTATATTTATCACTTAAAATTGTAGAGAAAGCAAACGCCATATAAATTTACAGATCCTGATAGCTTGCTTAATACAACTTTACCCGTCAAGTCGTCTAAGTTTGTCATATATATGAAATCACTGATTCCACAATCAATTGTCCTGCCCTCAAAGTATTGACTTCCCAAATTAATCAAAGGGGGAGCATGACATGTATATTTTCAACTTTTAACTTCTAAATTGTAGACTCTGCAGCGACGGATCAGGGAATAAAAAAATCTAACATCCACTTTCTTCCATAACATACCTATCTAGAGCCATGTTTCTTGTTTGCCCAGAGCCTAGGCTGAGTGCAACGAGCCATCGGTCAACAACTCTTGCAGCCCCATGGTTCAAATGTACATCTATTACATGCAATTTTGTTGCAGCATTGGAGCTATTAAACAATCGAGATATTTGAAACTTCCTCCACTTTTTCTCTGAAAAGGGATTTCTCATGATAGCAGATGACAAATCAATGCTAACTGAATAGTCCTCACAAGGCTGTGGGTTTCCTTCCTCCCATGTTGAGATTGACACCTGATCATAAATAAAAGTATTATGAAGTAAAGTGCTGTGATAAATAGCTACATGCACAGAAAAATTAAACACTAACAATACCTGCATCACCGACTTTAAGAATATAAGTGATCTAGAAGAGTGCTCCATAAATCTGTCACTAATCTGCTTTATTCTCCTTGATCCAAGTTCAAGTCCATTATTCAAGCATTCAGAAGACAGAGGCATGCGAATAATAGTAGAATCCGATGATGGCCATGACATATTGTGACCAATCAGCATGGGATTAAATTGATCACGGAACCGGTCAGTCAAATTAGTACCTGAAGACCAAGCATTAGAAAGTTCTTGTCTTCAATTCTACTCAACACGAGATGAAACTGTGGCATGATGTTAAGTTACCACACCACAACCACTCAAGTGGTCAATAAGAAGATAAAAACTATTATTTTTATCATTGAGGCATTTCTGAGTCAGTTAAAAAAACTACAAAAAGAAAAGATAAAAGCTAAAAACATTAGGGAAGTTATAATCATTATCAGAAAAGTTTAGATATGGGTGCACATCATCCTTGGGGAGCAGACAATATATTGAGTCATTGAGTGAATGGCCTATGAACAAATACCTATCAAAGAAAACATTTTTGCTGCGGGAGCACAGGTTGACGGTGCAGCAAGCACCAGACCACGAGGATCAAACATGTATAAGTAGCCACCAGAAACCACTGAGAGGAGATCGCAGACAAAATAACAGCTAAGCAAAGCCAAACCATAGTTAAGTGTACTGCCCCTTAGTCTCCATGGAGGTAGAAATTGGAGGCTACTTACTTCCTCTCTACTCAAGCTAACCCCTTCAAGAATGGCTAATAGGGCAGGCCCTTGAAATTCACCTGCAGTAATCACAATTTTGTAAACGAAATTAAGCTTAATTCATATGCTTTGCAACTAGAAGAACATCACACCTAATCACATGTTAGGAAATAAATTAACTCATTCAACAATAAATTATACAAATATTTCAGTTACCCATATTGTGTTGCAACAAAGACTGGCGAGGATGTTCCCTCTTGTCAAAGATTAGGTGTAGCTTAGTGGCTTTGCAGCAATCTGCCAACTCAAGTAGGTCAAACAATAAAAGGTCATTGTCCCCATGTGATGCCAAAAGCTCTTTTATTCTAGCATAGTCCATGCAAGGAAGATCTTTAGTCATTTCATCATCAACTAAAGAGAGGCAGCGAAGTGATTGTACCCCTAACCTACACGCCAGATCATTGCTAATACTTGGATGTATAAAATATTTCCCAATGGGAGTACTGCTATCCATCCATGGTGCATCATTATACACAAGATTGCAAGCATCCATAAGAACTCCAGAAGAATCTGGAATTAAGATTGGAGTGTTAGATGCTTCAAAAAGTGGCTTCTCTGAGCAACAATCTGCTACAGCATCAAGGATACAATGGACAAAATTTAACTGATCTGTTGACAACGGGAATCCTTTCACATCATTTCGCAATCGTTGTAAGACATGCAAATAGTCCCAAATATCAAAACTAATTCTCACACCTAATTTCATGAGCAGATCTCTGAATTCCGATAATTCAGATGGAACAACATACAAATATGGAGTAAATTTCACAGGTGAATCAAATGCAAGAGCATTTGGAACAACAAAGTTATCCCCAATCCAAACCCAGGAAACACCATCTAATGCTGATTTTAGCTCTGCAAATTCATCAGTGCCAATATGCTCTTGCATCATTGAATAGAGTGATGGAATTCCATCAGAAAGTGCAGCATCAACAACAGGTAGATCAGATGGATGTAATTTGAGCTGTCTATATAACTTGGATAGCTCAATCAACTGTGTGGATAAAATATGTATGTTTGGGCGATCCATCCAACCAAGTCTTTTTTGCAGGTACAACGAGCAGCATTCACCCTCTAGTATATGCATTGAGTAGGATACCACAAACATCTGGGATTTAGGTCTCACTTTGCATGGGGGTGATACCTGGTTACTGGACTTCAACCACGGGATTCCTTTTAGAGGTGGATCAGCACATACAGGACACCAAGCAATAGCCCTCATTTCAGACCAAAAATCCTCTTCTGGCTGATCATCAATCAAATTACTTATGAACGAATCTATGTCCAAATCCTCTAAAATTTGGTTCCCATTTCTGTTAAGAGACTCATCATGCATAACATCGTCATCCTCAGCTGCATTGTCCTTGTGGAAAATTGAATTCTTTGACTCATCAAGATTTCCTTCCTCCCCAATCGAGAGCTTAAGTGAAAGAGCATCTAAACAAACAAGCAACCTCCTCGCATAGCTTAGCGTCTCTGATTTGCCAGAATCATGCAACAAAGAAACTGATCTAGCACAATCGAGCAAACCAGAATAGCCCAAAGTTCTTCTGAGTCCAAGCGTAACTAAAATATCCAAAGTTTCTGTATCTGAGAAGTTGTCAGAAGGGAAAAACACTTCTCTGTGTAGCACCTTCCTTAGTGCAGGCACTCGAGGATCATAGAGCCTGTGAAACGATAATACATCAATAGCATTATAACCGTAAGCTAATTAAAGGATGTACGGCACGTATAGTGAAAATAGTGTGTGGTGTTAACAGATGACCTTGGAACTTCAAAACTAATGTAAAAAGCATATTTATATACTTCATCTTGATACCATGTACATAGATATGGAAGAGCAAGACATACATGTAAAATTCTAAGCATCACTATTAAAAAGGATCTTATAGGTCCAAAGGTGTTGGATAAAATCTTGGTCCTTTTTTTTTACCAAACTTTGTTAATAATAATAGTAATCAAAATACAAGGTATAAACAGTCAGGGAACAAGATGTCCACCATCCTGTTAATATAAATCTCATAAAAAACAAACTCAAACTACAACTCTGTCACTTTGTTCAAAAAAACAAAAACCCCTACTTATATCTACACCACAGCATATGCCTAATCTAATATTAGGACAGCACAAATAAACAGTACTAGAAATGAATATAACAAGATGGATTTCATCTTGGTTCAACACTAACTCATGGAACTTGAACTTGCTTATATAAAATAAATAA
>JAOEHR010000067.1:444405-456270 GCA_025448175.1 Aronia arbutifolia
TGTAGGCTCACAGGTGTAATACCCCAATGGTTGAGTACTAGCAGCAGATTGCAGTTGTTGGATATATCATGGAACCAATTGGAAGGAACAATTCCAGTCTGGTTTGGTAATTTTAGCAGTCTTTTCTACTTGGACGTGTCTAATAATTCCTTTACGGGGGAAATCCCGAGAAGCTTAACCGGACTCCCGAGCCTCATTAATGGGAGGATCTCCATTGAGGAACCCTCACCTGATTTCCCTCTTTTCATGAAGAAGAATGTAAGTGCACGAGGGTTGCAGTACAATCAAGTTGGGAGCTTTCCACCAACGCTGGAACTTAGTAACAATAATCTTAGCGGACCAATCTGGCCAGAGTTTGGGAAACTGAAATCGCTTCATGTTTTGGATCTGAAGTGCAACAATCTATCAGGACCGATTCCGAGTAATTTATCTGGGATGGCCAGCTTAGAGACTCTGGATTTGTCTCATAACAAGCTTTCAGGGAACATACCGCCTTCGTTGGTCAACCTCAACTTCTTGTCCACGTTTAATGTTGCAGACAATCAGTTATACGGGGTGATCCCTACAGGACCTCAGTTTTGGACCTTCCCAAATTCAAGCTTTGAAGGGAATAATCTTTGTGGCAACCATGCGCCCCCATGTCCATCAGATGTGCATTATCCCCTTGGGAAGCCCAGCAAAACAAGGAAAAATAGAGGAGTTGTTATTGGTATTGCTGTCGGAATTGTATTTGGAACAGCATTTGTTCTTGCTCTCATGTTCATAATTGTGGTGCGGGCACATAGCCGGAGAGAGGTTGATCCTGAAAGAGAGGACCACGATACCAACGAGGAGGATTTGGAAGAACTCGGGTCGAAACTAGTAGTTCTGTTCCAAAACAAGGATGCTAATAAAGAGCTCTCTCTTGATGACCTTCTACAATCTACCAACAATTTTGACCAAGCAAATATCATCGGTTGCGGGGGTTTTGGTCTGGTTTACAAGGCCAGCCTTCCTGATGGTAGGAAGGTTGCTATCAAGCGGCTCTCTGGTGACTGTGGCCAGATGGACAGAGAATTCTGCGCTGAAGTTGAAACCTTGTCAAGAGCTCAGCATCCAAATCTTGTACATCTTCAGGGTTATTGCACGTATAAAAGTGACAGGCTCTTGATATATTCTTACATGGAGAACGGTAGTCTGGATTACTGGTTACACGAGAAAATCGACGGTCCAACCTCTCTAGATTGGAATGTGAGGCTTAAGATTGCTCAAGGGGCGGCGAGAGGGCTTGCTTATTTGCACCAGTCATGCGAGCCCCACATCCTTCATCGGGATATAAAGTCAAGCAATATCCTTTTGGATGAGAATTTTAAAGCGCACTTGGCGGATTTTGGTCTTGCAAGGCTCATACACCCGTATGCTACTCATGTAACAACTGATCTTGTTGGGACATTAGGCTACATCCCTCCTGAGTACAGCCAAGCCTCTGTTGCTACTTACAAGGGCGATGTGTACAGTTTCGGGGTTGTTCTTTTGGAGCTGCTCACTGGAAAAAGGCCAATGGATATGTGCAAACCAAAAGAATGTCGGGATTTGATCTCGTGGGCATTTCAGATGAAGAGGGAAAAGAGGGAAAGCGAGGTGTTTGATCCGTTCATTTGTGACAAGCAGCACGATGAGGATCTGTTGTGTGTTTTTGAGATTGCATGCCTTTGCTTAAGCGGAAGCCCGAAGGTGAGGCCTTCAACTCAGCAGCTGGTTACTTGGCTCGACAACATTAACACCAAGAAAGTCTAGCTTTGTTTTTAGATAATGAAGCCAGGGAAACCCTGGTTGTACAGCAACATATCTTACTTGTATAACAAGTTATATTTCCTGATCTATAAATTGTTATATTTGCGTTCTCCACGTTGGTTTTTGTTGTAAATATTTATCCTTGACGGAATTGGTTTCGTATTGTCGCTGTGCGGCATATCAGCAACGACAACGGTTGTAAGAACGTGCTTCTTTTTCGTGTAGAAATCACTTCTACTTATAAGCGCCTTTGACATAAACGCTTTTATATAACCCTGTCAAAAGGTGCTTCTCCAAAAAGGCGATTCCACGACTGCAAATCACTTTTAAGTTTTTCTACCAAACGTTGCAGAAGCAAATCCCAAACAGGCACTCTGTTATCTTTCTTTGATTTAGGGTTCAAACATCTTGAAAACAATAGGCGACCGTTGAAATTTTGGACGTAGCCAATTGACAATTGCAATGTCGTGCATTCTCCCAAACCCATGCACATCGACATCAATTTATGAAAGAAAAGTCTACAAAACCGAATTTGTTCTCTCTAGACCTTACTGTCTGGAGCCTAAGAACCGCAAAATTTGGACCTCAGTTTGTTTGAAACAAAGATCAAAGTCCTTGGTTTGTGTGAGGTAACCATTGAAATTTGGACGTAGCATTTGAAAATTGCAATAACGTGCATTCTCCCAAACCCACTTACATCGACACCAATTTCTGAAAGAAAAATCTACAAAACCGAATTTGGTTTCTCTATGTACCTTATTGCCTGGAACCTAAGGACCATGAAATTTGAACCCTTGGTTTGTTTGAAAGAGATATCGGAGTCCTTGGTTTGTGTGAGGTGAGCCAGCATAATGAGTTAAATGGTAACCATCATATTCAATTTGAGTGGTTTTTAGACTCCGAAAAGTGAAATCCCAGAAGATGCATGCCCTACAAAACCACAAATTTTGTCATATATTTTTTAATTTGTTCGTTTGACATTTAATTAGTTAACTAAAATTATGGTGTTAGTCAGAAAGGACGACGTGATGGACCAACTCTTGCGTCTCTCTCGGGATTTCTTTGACGGCCGATGGTCTAAAAGAAAAAAGAAACCCGCAAACTATACGGGACGGAAATTTCCACTCGTATTTTTCCACCCACCCTTTACTACTTGAGCTCTCCGACGACTTTGCAAACCAATACCTTATACAAACCATTTATCCACTCGTATTTTTCCACCCACCCTTATTCGCTTTGAAATTGACGAGCAAGTGTGATTCGAGAAATTTTTTGATATGAATATTCACACGGCTGTAGATAAACTCGAAAACAATATCGGGGCACACGATTTGGTGGCCTGCGAATTGCGATTGCCAAACAATAAGATATGACATGACAGTTCTACTACAGTTTTAATGCCAGCTTCTATGCAGAGAGAGCGAGAGAGAGGACGGCATAGGACGAGCAGAAGTACACAACACATCGAAATCTGATTTCGTAAATACATGTTAAAGAACAACAAAAGAAAAGAAGAACAGTTGAATCACTCGTGTTTGTTTAAAAAAAAAGAAAGAAATATTTGGCACTTGAATTGATAATATCTGTTCTGAATAATTTCTAAGCATCCACAAACAACCAGAAATCTTGCAAATAATGGGCACACATATTATGAGATGATCACTTCTTTGAACAAAAATGGCACATTGTACGACGAGGAGGAGGAGGAGGAGGAGAACGAGGATATTATTATATATCGGTGTATCAGGCATTGGATTCCATGTCATCTTCCATCTCATGCACAGCTTGAAGTGGACCACTTTCAGACATAAACCCACTCTCCGATAGATTATTCAAAGGACCGTTTCCAAACAAGCATACCTGGGGCTCGATCTGGTTCAAGCGGTTCCACTCATCATCTGATAGAGACCAACTGAAGATGTCTATGTTTTTTCTTATCCTATCAGGCTTCAGGCTGCAAGGCAGCACACTGGTTCCTCTTTGCAGCCCCCAACGCAAAATCACCTGAAACAGATACCAAGTGTTACTAAAATCACAAGCACTGCCTTTATTTCTGGTACTGATTGAGGACAGAATCATCTGGGAATAAGTTTTGGTCTCCTATGCTTAGTAGCGCATTCATGTTTTAGCAGCCAAAAATCCAGTGGTGGTTTTGATATTTAATGGAAACACAACTGGTTCCGCCTTTAGGTGCTTAGTCTGAAAAGCTCCATTGCATGAAGGGCTGTAAATGTTTTATGGCCAAAACCAATACAGAAAAATCTGATACTAGCATGATCGGGACCCTAAAATATGTAATGAAGCAAAACACCATTGCAATCAGAGCATCCACATATTGAATTCATGCAATTGCTTTTTCAAATTTCTGACTGCCTGAATTGCTTTGCATTAAAAAACACAAATGAAGAAGATGGTGGTTTCCATCCCTAACATAACAATGTTGCAGAATTTAAAGATGAAAAGTAAAATGTTGAAAAACACCAATTACAAAATTCTGGCTCATGTGTAGTACAAATCACTAGCGAAACTATAACTTCCAAACACGTACCAACCCCATCTCATTTCTAAACATAAATGTGCCACGCCTAGCTTAGATAACATAGTCACTGGCAGACCAAGCATACCAAGTTACCAACACCAGGTATAACTCCTCTCTTTAAATAAGTATTATTGTGTAGTTTCCGTTTTGACATTCCTTAGGACATTACCAATAGCAAAAATAGCAGAGTTATTGGTGGGGCAAAGACGAATGAAGAGAAACTAATGTTAATTCAGCATATAATTGAGGTCCTAATTCAATGAGGGATCCACTCCAGACCTTTCGGTTTATAATCTAGTTATCTCCAGTCTTGGTTTATATCTTCCGAAAGTCAATCTTGCAAGTTCAACCTATCTATAGCAAGGGGATAATAGCACAAACTTCAGACTTCGGGAAATTTATAGAAGCCTACTCTGATATGGGTCTTGAAATCAAAAGGATATTCAAATTATGTAATATGAATGGTACTTCCATTTCTGGTACATAGGTTGAATGACATGAGTAATAAGGAGAAAAAGAAAGGACGGGAATCTAAAGTACCTGCTCAGGTGTTTTTCTGTGTCGGTCTGCTATCTCTGAAACTGTTGATATTTTCAGCATAGGCCCATGCACAGACCTTGACCTCCTGAATGATATGCGAGGAGTTCCAGGTTCATCTTCCCCACCTGAACTGCTATCAGATGGTCCAGGAGTAGAAGTTGGGACTCCTAAGGGTGTGTGAGCAGACACATGGATACCTTTCAATTGACAGAACTTTACAAGTTCATCTTGCCTCCAAAATGGGTGCAACTCCACCTAAAAATCATAAATCAAATAAGCAACCTGAATTATGTGATAATATCATAGATTGAGCAACTTCAAGACCAGACCCTAACTATCTAGATTGAAACAATGATGATTGGATACTAATTAAAATCTAGCAAAGATGAACGTAAAAATGCAGCCACTGTACCAGAAAAGAGTTGGGTTTCCAGTGTCAACATTAAGTCAGAAAGAAAGTCATGCGAGGTTTTAGTCCTACAAATCAGTCTCTTTTCAATAAAATTAGATTCAAGTTTCAACTAGTTTTGGAGCACAAATGCAGTGACGTTGGCAATATTTATTAAAGTATCAATGAAAGTTCAAAGATCGGTGAAGAGGAAAAATTCAGTCTTTAAGTTCATTTTCCAGCCAGAATGTGCTAGTAGGCCAATTCTTCCCAACTCAAACGATGTTTTTCTGCATTTCACATAACATATGTATACCCAATTACCCATTTACCCAAGTAGAACCTAAATGAGCTGCTTCAATACAGGTTATGTTATGCAATATTGTTATATAAATGCAGGTTCCTTCATGTTGCACTGAATCCCACCGTTCAACACTTACAATTACTAGGACCGTCAACCAAATAATGGAGAAAGTGCAGGACATGCTTTGTTCATGTGAGTAGATTGTAGCAAAATAGTTGCTGAAAAACCTACTTATCTAACGAGATTTTCCAAATGTTACTAGATTAAGTCACTCTTCTACTCTAACATATTAGACCCATGGATAGACATTCTAATCAAACAAGAAGCAGAAAACGAAAAATAAAGATATGGAAATACATTGCATCATTCAAACAATAATAAATATTTATAAAAGATGCTGAAATGTTAAAAATAGCAAGAATGATCTACCGAATCCAACCTGATTGACAGCAGGTACAATCTTTGCAAATTTAAGCAATTGTTTGATTTGCGATACACTGAAATTGCTGACCCCAATAGCTCTCACCAGACCCATCTCAACCAGACCTTCCATAGATTTCCATGCTTTCTTCAGCCGATTCAAGAATTGCCTATACTCACTCCCAGACTTTGAAGGAGGATCAGTGGCATCACCAAACGCCGAGCTGTCAGGCCAATGCATCAAATATAGATCTAAATATGAAACTCCAAGATTCTTAAGAGAAACTCGAACATAGTTCTCGATTTTATTGAGAGAATTCATTGTGCAGTAGAGCTTAGAAGTCAAGAAAACGTCTTCCCTCTTCAGTGAACCCTTAAATGCTTCAGCTAATGCTTCCCCAACTTCGATCTCATTACCATAAAGATGTGCACAATCTATATGGCGGTAACCAACTGATAACGCCGTTTTTACGGCTTGAACACAAAGGTCTCCACCACTCTGCCATGTCCCAAGTCCAATGGCAGGAATTCTATCCCCTGTGTTTAACACAAAGTAACTTCCTGGTGTTCCAAACTTTCCCTTCATCCTCGAGTTTCAGAGCCAAACGGGTAGATTGTAAATAACCAAGCAATCCTAAATCCCAGAGTGCAACAATCAAATCGAAATTCCAATAATTCTGCTATATTAACAGGTGAAATATGAGCTCCAAGCAAACTATTAAGAACCCAAAATCTCAGAAACGGGGACAAAGTACGCAAATCAAGCAAATACCCAAATAATCAAACACCAAAAACTGAGAAACCCAAGTCGCAGAAAATCAAAAGAAGACTTCCAGACCAAAAAAGACTGCAACTTTGACTACAAAATTGCCCACAATCTATATGTCAAAATGTCTGAAAGAGAGCTCACCACGACAAGAAGCGAACGAAAAAGCCAATGCTGAATCAAACAATCAAGCCTTTTTTCTTTGGAAACCAATAGAAGCGTATTACGAACATATTCAATCAAGTGGTCATGGTCAACAACGGCAGCGCAGAGAGAGAGAGAGAGAGAGAGAGAGGAAAGGGAAGCCCCCAAAACACAAAACAAAAGTCTTAGCTGTGATATCAATCTCTTTCCATGAGGAAAATGCAAAGGACAAACGCTGCGATGCTCTGTGCGTCTAATTATATATATTACTAATACTAAATTAATTGTCTTTTTCTAATAAAATTATTGTTTTGAGATGGAAAAAGTTAGAGAGAAAGAGAAAGAGAAAGATGGGGTTTAGGGGATATAAAATTCATTGTTTAACCCACCTAACTTAGAAAGCTCGTCCTAATCCACCCACCACCCACCCCCCACCCAACCTAAAACGACATTCGTTGACGATTTGATGTCTTTCGTCTCCATACAATAACATATGTACAAATCAATCAATCAATAAATAAACATGCAATGTCTTTGTTTCGACGTGACAATATCTTTCTAATCATGTTTGTGAAAGTCGTAGCAAATGAGGAAAAAAGAAAAGCTTTTGCCACAACGTAACGGTAAAAGCAAACTGCTTTTTCTTTCACTTTTGGGTTTGGATTTTTGTACCCTAACTTTGACTCTACGTCGCCGGTCGGTATTATTCATCATTCATTAATGTAATCATATATAGACCAGTGATGAAAGTACACTTTACCAATTTTTCCGGAGCAGATAGATCTAGCAGTTCTGACCATTCAATTTAAGTTGTGCGGTCTCTACTAGCTTCTTCCAATTGACTCACATGTCACACAAAATCACGCATTCATCTCTCTCTTGAGCGCTCCAGATAACTAGGTTCGTCGGCTCCAAAAGTATGAAATTCGTAGAGGATATAATCGAAATAAGATGGAGTCGGAGGAGGCTTCACTAACTCGGAACAAAAACAAGATGAAATGGCAATAAGCTTAGCCACAAGGCTAACTTAATGATTAAGCACTCGTACAGTGAAATTTTTCAACTCGAGGTGACACTCAAAATTTCCGGCCAACATTCAAACTTCAAAGCATGGGAAGAACAACCGAGTCTAATAGAGTGGACTTATAACTAAATAGGAGCATTAAAGTGATTGGTTGTCCCATTGATTAGTCAAGTGGGTGGTGGTTCATTATCACCTCATGTTGAGTAAAATAAAACACACACTAAACTCTCAGGTTAGTAGGGTATCCCACCCGTTGAAAGTGGTTAGCAAATCATCTTATGTAATATGTAGTATAAAAATAAAAACAAAAGCGTGGGAAGAACACAGCAGGTGTCTGAGAAAACAGAGAGCAATGGAATAACTGTAGAGGTAGCATCCTTATTACACTCCGACATATATCAGTCAGGGTAAAAGTAAAGCACCTCCCCGAAAGCAAACCAACATAAAAGGGGCAACAAAGGGAACAAAGAAAAAAGAAAAGGCAATGAAAGTCCTCCTGAATCAGCGCCTTTATTCAACTGCCACCCATCTGCTTTATTCACTGATCCAACTTTCGAGCTCTCCCAATTTCACCTTTCACCATCTCAGCTTTGCAGGAAAGTACTGCAACACAATAGTCAAATTTTAAGAACACAGAGAACCGGTGGGAAAAAAGGAACGAAATCAAAATGATCCGATTCACAGAAACGTAAGGAGATGAGAACTCATGAACTTGAATCTCTACCTTCTCAATCAGAGAGAGATAGTAGGGCTTGACTTTCTCAACATCGATGCGAACTTTGCTCTTGCTGTAAAGGTCATACTTGCTGTATACAGAAAAGCAAAGTTAGTTCGTCTTTATTGTTTTATCAAAATTTGTAAACCAGTATGTCGAACATATGTTTGGAAGGATATCGCGTCTATCTTCGGTTACATACAGTCTTATATTGAGAAGTGAATATTCTTACTTGAATACTTTGAGCCACTTCAAGTTCTCAATGTCCTCTTCATTCATCAAGTGCTTATATGCTCCTGCCTTGTGTAAAGCTGCAAAGTAAATTTGATCCATAAATACTAAATATTAACTTGAAACCAGAGAGAGAGAGAGAGAGAGACAGTGAGTGTGTGTGTGTGTGTGTCTAAATGTTGTGTCAAGTATCGCTATTGAAGGAAAGGGAGCCAACAGAGCTCCCCGCTTTGTGAGGGTAAGGAAATGTAATGTACCATAAAATGAATGGTATCTGATAATGAAAAGACCAGCCGAAGGGAGAGTGCCTTTGTTCTCCTTGGCCACCTGTACACACAAAACCGAAGTAAGATTACCATTGTAAGACTGAAAACATTATTAAAAAAGGGTGACTCTAAGCCAACAAGGCTCCCCGCTTTGCAGAAGTTGGAAGAGCGTTTGCTAAACGTACCAAGTACATGTAGTCATCGTGGCCCCATGACATCAGCACATTGTCTAGTCCGCAGCCCTCAGAATAGATTCCGTACTTAGTATTATAAGCAGGATTGTTGTAGTCAGGATTTTCCTTGAAATGCTGCAAGGCCAACCCGATTCAATATTAGAGACTATCGACAAATGAACATAATGTTGGTGAACTGATTCATTTCATACTTTGACGATGGAACATGGTACAAAATTTGTGAGAGAAAGACCTTGTGATGAACAATTGACTCATCGAAGGCACACCCGACAGGAAATGTGTCACCTGTAATTAACAAACAGTCTCAGTTACTTTCATAATAACGAAATGAAACAGACAACGGATTCAATGACCAAAGGTTAAACAAGAAGATGGTCCTCACCTACAACAGCCCACTGAGGAAGCTCCCCGAAAGCAGGAAGATTAAGAACCTTGCCAAGATCTAAATGTCATGAAGAACAAAGTTTAAGCAACTGGTCCTCATGATAAGCTAAATTTACAACAGATACGACTCAGATTAGAGAAGCACGTAATTAATTAATAACGATTGCATAAGTACAGTATACCATGGATCAAGGCAGTCAAGTGCAGCCATCCTTCATTAGGATAGTCCTTTCTGATAGCTTCCGCGGTCTGCAAGAGATGCTCGATCTGGGGCTCATCCAAGTCGGGATCACTCTCATCCACAACTTGGTTGAGATGTTCACAGCATTCCCATATGCTCATTTCCACCTTATCCAGTTTTCCATATTCTTCCCTCATCCGCTTCACCTGCAATCAATTGTTAAACATCCAACCAATCAATACATAAAGCAATGACCTAATTAGGAAATCAAAGAAAACCCAAAAAATTAGCAGCTAATTGTTTACAAAGTCGACGCTCTGGTAAATGTGATTGATTCTGTAGAACTCCTCGACCCCATCTCGCCGCTCGCTGCTAACATCATAATCCCTGCATTTGCATGATATAATTTCATATAATTCTACGAATGGAAACATTAAAACCAATGACTTGCAACTGTAATTTACAAATTTATTAGAAATGGCAAGAACAATACCTGAAAGTGTGGCCGAATGCATTCGTCGGAGGCACCACAAACCCACCATCCAACACCAACTCATTTTCCTCGCCAGATTCAGAGACCTTCTCCTCCGCCTCAACCGCTCCTAAAATTCAATTAGTAATAATTCAAGAAAATTATCAGCACCCCTACATGCATGTGTGTGTATATATAGTACATATATATAAATATATAAGATGGGGAAGAAATATACCAAAGTCGGGCTGCTGAACGAGGATGGTCATCCTGCGGAGTCGACGAGCAATCTAAAAGACCGATTGGGGAGAAACGTCGGAGGCGGCGGCGATTGCAATAGCATGGTGAGGGTGTGGGGGAAAATGTGAAAGTATTTATAGCTAGCCGCAGAGTCCTTCCCAGAGAATTCCCAGTAACCGAGTCCTTCCCTGAGAATTCCCGCTCACCGAGTCCTTCACTGAAAATATTTCCGAGAATCTGTGAATGTGAGCAAACAAACAACGGTAACGTACGTACGCCCACCATTTCACCTGGACATGCAGACATGCTAATATTAGCTGGCATCCTCTCTCTCTATTTTTTATTTTTCTAAATACGTTTAAGGATAAATATGTTTTTATGACGTCAGGCAACTCGCTGTGGATTTTATCTCCATGTGGATGCTGAGTCAGCTGCCGCTGTGGTGGACGGTTTAGAAGGAAGGAGGGTGGTTTAGTGGGGCCCGCATGACGTGGTATTGACTAGTCGACTAAATCTTACCGCTCTTCACTTGTTGGGCCTGTTTGGAGGCCCTGAGTCCTGAGTCCTTAAACGCTCCGCTTATGGCTCTTTCCCTTTGGGTTTTCTTTGCTTCTAGAAGTGCCTTATTTTGGTTTTTTTTTTTTTTTTTTTTTTTTTTATGAAATTCAAGTACGATATTCATTTCATAAAGAGAACATGTACAATCAGAGAAAAAGATGCTAAGTAGCTAACAATATGCCTCGATAAAAACTTTCTCGGGAACTACAACCCGATCGAAGAAAAAAAGAGTGTCCCGTACCAACAAACTTAATTTTTACTAACCAAACATGTATTATTTGGTGATTTTTAATATAATATTTACATTTTTTTTCCTATTTTATTTTTTGTGAATATGGGTTATTCAAAAGGGCAAGCCTTGGCGTAAACAAAAGGTCATTGGTTCGAATTGTAAAAACAGCTTCTTTATAAAGCAAAAGTTATATTGCAAATTGCTATAGTATACATTCATCTTGACCTCGCAAAGCAAAAATATTGATAAATCAATAATATGAACATGTCAGCACTTCATTTGGATTATTGATTTTGAATAATCTAGCCAATGTGATTAAGTCCACGCCTGCCAAGTAATCCGAGTTTCACAAGTTTCAGTAATCTCATTATGTGCCGTTAATCAGACTCTAAATTGGAAACTAAACCCCTATTTTTCCTCCGTTGGACATTAAGTAACCACCATTCAAAACCTACTTAAAAAATGAGAGGGAAAACCTACCATTCAATTCATAC
>JAOEHR010000067.1:573349-589769 GCA_025448175.1 Aronia arbutifolia
GCAAATTAAAAATAGGTACAAACTAAAAATAAAAATATATGATAAAAAATTTAGCCATAAATATAAATATACTAATTCTAACATTTTTCATACTAAGGGAATATATTTAAAAATAAAAAATATTTTATTATTGAAATAATTAATGATGTTATTAATATCCAAGGACCTTGATAAAAAATTGAAAAGAAATAAGGTTTTAATCAATGGAATAGCAAAAAGAGGGATGAGAACCTAATTTCTTCTAAACCAAATTTCAAACGCAAAAGAAAGAATTACCAGAAAGAAAAGTAGACATATACCTGATTAAGGTAGTTTGAGATGGGGCTGTGTTGCTGAAATCCAGCATAAGCTAGCAGACTAATGTTGTCATTTGAGAGCTCTCTCTCTCTCTGGTCACTGACATGTAAAGAGCAACGCCTACTAGGTCCAGTTTCAGTTACATGCAATTGATTCTCCTCCTACGGGCAGACATATAATGGGAGGCCATGAAAGGTTGTTTTAGTCCTTTTATAATTACATCCGAAAATCATACTTAAAAGACTAAGAACAATTAAGAAAAGACCTAATCCAACTACGACTATATATCGATACACAATTGCCTGGGAAAATTAGTTTATTTAGATAAATAAACATTTACACCACTAATTATAATTGCTATCATCATCAACAGCCCTATCATTTCCCAAGCCCTAGCTTTGTAATTAAATAACAGTAAAAAAAAATTATGAGGTAATTATTAAATTAAAGTATTTGATTTGAGTCACTTCTCTGTTTTCAAGGTTGATATATATGTAATAGAGTGCAAATTTTGCTTTATTTGTAGAATTTGATAAGTGATTGGGACACTTTTTCTTTTAATTTCTTCTTTTCTCTTTGAGTATTTAGAAATGACAGTTTTTATTCTGTGCCAGCTAAAGCCTTTTTCCTCATACAAGAACGCTTGCAGCAGATCTGTCATTCTTTGAAACAATGACACCTTAACTACAACTATGCACATCACTTTCATGTGTAGTCATTTTGGTAATGTGATGAGGGTGTAAATATTCTTCATTTCATTGGGTGGATAACATTCAAATTTGGACCTTGACCTAGCAGACTTAGTACCCACTAAGCATATTTATCTGCTATTAATTAAGCTGTGCTAATTAATCCTAATGGGAGTTTCTGCTTGGATACAATGTTCCAATTGCTAAAAGGAAAAAAATGATGTCTTAATTGAGAAAATTATTAAATTTCGTTGTTATGTTGTTTATTAATAAGTTATCTTCCTTGTTTAACATGAAAATGACAACTAATAACGACTATAACGTGGCATTACATTTAAGGAGAACTTACCTGGCACCGTGCATGCATAACTGACTAATATAACGTGGCATTAAGTGGACCCTTCACTCTGTTCGATGATGAAAACTTACTTGTGAAGTGTGCATGCACCTTGTTGTTCTTATCTGTTTCTCACATTATATTATGTGTGTCACGTGACTATATATATAAATAATAAAAAGTTTGTGCACCTTGCATCAAAGTTTTTCTCCGATTGAGAAAGGTTTTGATTGTAACTCTCAATACAGTAAATAGTCAAATTCTCACTTAAAGTTTTGGTAATATCATTAATTATATCCTTAATTTAGACAAGGGGATGACAATCTGTGTAATAAGATAAAAATGTCAAGATGTAGTAACTGATATTTTGTAACTTATATGTTGGAAGTATATATAATGTCTATACCCCATATCCAAAAAGCACCAACAAGTCGAAGAAAACCATGGGCTGTGACTGAACAATGAACGAATATATATCTATACACACAACACACAAGTATATATACATGTAAAAAAAAAAGGACGACTCTAAGCAAATAAGACTTCCGCTTTGCAAAAGTCGAGGGAAACGTCTATCACTCGTAGCTTTATCATTATTTTGCAAAGAAATTGTTTTTACGACTCTAACGCATGACCTACTGATCACAAAAAACATACTTTCCTTTCGCCAAGGCTTTAAAAATACGAGACCATAAAGTGACAACATAGCAGTTTGTTGCTACTTGAGGACGATGGTTCTGTTAGAAGAAGTACACGCTGCATTTTTCAACAATGGAGGCACGCTTTCCAGTTCACAATCGCTGCCCTCAAATTCTTCTGTAATTGCTATCTGCCCACTCACTAACCCTAACCCTACCAAGTAATCATCTCATTTACTCCTTTCTGTTTGCCTTTTTACTTGGACCTTTTACGTTCCCATGCAACTTTCAAATTTGGTCAAATATTTTTGTAGTTTGCAGTCAGACCGTTAAGGACTTGGTCTTTATTGCTCTGTTGGGAATTTGGAAGGGAGACCCGGATTTTAGGACTTTTTGGGGTTGAATTAAGAGGACCAAACGTTTTTTATATTTCTTGACCAAAAAAAACAAAAACGTTTTTTATATTTCTGTTTCTTTTGGGCCCAGATAATAAATCTAAAGGATTCAATTCGATAAAATTTAAGGGAATTGTTATTGGCACTCTAAAAATCTTATTATACATTTCAAACTTTCTATATTTGGAAAGAAAAATATACTTGGAAGGAGTGTAGAATGAGATTTTTAAAGTGTCAATAACACTTCCCAAATTTAAAAGTTAATTTTGTTGGAATTGGTAAAACTCTTTTGATCAAATCAAAAGTAAAATGTATTACGTAGGAATCAACCATTCATACGATTCTTTGTAGCTTTTAACCTTTTTGGGGTTGCCACTTCCCGGAACCCTCGTTTGTATTACTAGTAGTACTATTAGCGTTTGTCTGAGATTGTTTTTAGAATAATTAAAATCATTTTTTAATTACGTTTAGTGTAAATTTTTTATGTGATTAGAGATCATAGAAGTTGTTTTAGAACATCTCTAAGAAATGTTGTAAAATAACCAAAATTCTATTTAAAAAAAATACAACTCCTACATACTCTATAAAAGAGTCTCTATTATAGCACACCGAAAAGTTACTTTTTAAATTTACAGAACAACTTTTTATTAGCCAAATTACAAAAAATAAAACTCAAGAGTGAACCTTTGAGCAAGGAGAAAAGAAAGAGAGATAAGGTTGTTATAGGAGCTGAGATGTTGGGTTTGAATTGTTGATAATAAAATATTCAAAGAATGTAAAATGTTGTTGCACATGAAAAGTTAAACTAAGTAGTTAAAATAGTTATTTGACACTGTTCACTTGCTAGTTTAACAAAAATTTTAAATTCTTAGTAAGTACTTCGAAGACATGATTATTATAAAAGTAAATTTAGCAAAAATGCTTACGAGTAGGACTACTTTCGACAACAGAAATCCCATAAGAGTCCTTAAATTAACAACATAAATCCCATACGAGTCCTTAAATTAACTATGTTGTTATGTTATGGCACAATTTATATTCGCATCACAAAGCTAGAAGTGGATTGTACGATTGGCATTTCGTAAGTATTAGCAATTGTATTAAGAAATTAATTATTCCATCATTAAGAAAATATAAGTGGTCTGTTCTCCATGAAACTCGCTCTCTTGCACTTGTGTTTGGGCCACTCATCCCTTCAATTAGAGTATCATTTCAGGAGATCATTTTGTTTTGAGTACATCGATATTTTTACATTAAGGGGAGGAGGAGTTTGGCTAAGCCACACAGTGGGCATCCTAATTTAGGTACGAATTCGCCATCTATGAGATTCGAACCTAAGACCTCTCACTTCTGATTGAAGAGGAATACCACCAGACTGTAGTACTGAGTAACAAGAGACCGCTTTGTTAGAAAAAAAAAATAAAGAATAAATAAAAAAATAAAGACATTTGGTGTGGACTGTTGGTTGGTTGAGGTGGGCTAATTGGTTGGGCTGTGTGGACTGTTGGTGGGCTGGGTCTTCGACATCTACAATTCGTTTAGTGGGCTTAATCCTAGCCCAACTCACTATTTATTTATTTATTTATTTATTGTTTGAAAAAGAATTAAGGAGCTGAAATCTCCATCGATAAAACAAACTAGTGTGTGAAGTTTGATACTTGATGCTAGTTCTTCGTCCCCAAAACCCTCCCGCCCAATCTGCCACCGTACCAGCTCCTCCGGAGTTGCAGCAGCCGCATATCTTTCAATAGCGGTCCGTTTCAATGGAGCTTCCCGCCGCATTCACAAGTTTCCGATCATATTACGGTGTTTCTCTGCGCCCTTATTCTTCAAGGTTCTCTGGACTTATCTTCAGTAAATGTCCCTTCCGTCGCCGAAGAAAGCACAGTTTAAGCTGCCGGGGTAGTTCCGGCCGGAATTCGCATTCGCTTCGAGTAACGGCGAGTTCGGCCAGCAATGGACCTGGCCGAGCGGACAGTGAAGTCAATTGCGAGGATTTTTGGGGAAAGTCTGAATTCGTTGAAGTGATCAGTATTGGCAGTCGTAAGGACGCGGTTCTCGATTTCTGTCTCGAATCACCGTTCCAGTTTTCGTCTGTGCGATTTTGGTGAGTTCACTATTCTTTGTTGCTTAGAACCGAAGCATATTCATAAAAAATAGGAGTTAGAAGCAATGGGAATTTCTTGCAGGCACATTCTCATCAAAGATTCGTCGAAGGTGCAGTTACAGCAACGGATTTTCGGAAAAGGTTCGCGCTTTACTTTGCTCTACTTGTCAAATTTTTAACAAGAAAATTTGAAATTATTTTCTTGAATTGGATCTTATTTGCAAGTTTGTATTGTGTGAATTTGGATACATTGATGTCTGTGTAGTTTCATTTCATGGACTTGTCTTCGTTTTTAGCTAACTTGTATGGAGACTTGGTTATTGTTCATAAACCAAATAGACACTTGATATGCCTTAATTGTTTTTTTTTTTTTTTTTTTTCGGCTATGATTGCAGATGTGACTCCGATGATCTTTGAAGTTCCGCCATCCTCAAAGTCATGTCCAAAGGCTATTATCCTTGTTTGTACATTTCTTACCTATTACTTGCGTTTATGATTCTGTTATCCAAACTATATTTGATTATTTTACATTGAGGGATTGTTGGATGTGTTTTGTGTACTTGGTTAGAAATGGGTTAGGTTTTTCGGTGCCAGCCAGCGTAATGAATTTTCAGACTTTATCCTTTCACATATAATTATATGATTCCACCTTAGTTTACCTTTTGCATAAGAAACGACTTGTTAATGATAATAAAAAAGACCAACTTATTTGATTATCATTACTAGCACTAGTTTCATGTGTGAGTGCTTGGTTGTTTATCAGCTTCCTCCCCACACTCTTGTATATGTTTATTTCTACAATAGTCTTTTGCCGTACTTTCAGTATCTTCTATGGCTATTAGTTGGTGCCTCTTGATCTGATGATTGGTACCATGACAAGAAGGATTATAATACAAAATGTTATTGGAAATTGTATTGATTCACTTTACTGCAATTTGTCAAAATATTTTGACTATGCTGCATGTACACCTTGGGTCCTTTATGAAACTTACTGGCATCCAAATTTCCTGTTACTTCTGTCTGTAGGTGGCAAGTGCAGGATATGGGTTAGATCTCATGGTAGCAATTGATATTCTGAGAACAATAAGATCTGCAAATGGATTTGTAGTCACTATTATTATAAAGCCTTTCAGCTTTGAAGGACAGAGGCGCCAAATTGAGGTATTGTTTCTTTGGCTGGAACTTTGATTACACCTGTTGACGTGAATATCATATATGCAGCGTTGTTCATTAATTGAAACATTTTGCTATGCATCTTATGGGAAAAAATTTAAACTAAAAAAGTTATAGAAATTGGAAGTAGTAATGGAGCCAGGGTGAATTTGTCCTAATTTTCTCTCTTGAGAATCTTGTACATCTAGACAGAAAGAGAAATGACAGTTATGTAATGATTTGTTGATAGTATCAGAGACCAAATCCATCTTATTTTGGCCCCATGTAACCATTTTAAAAACTGTTATCAAAAGCCTCTCTAAGACATAATATCCTCGTGCAAGCATCCGTAGATGTCTTTATAGCTCGTTTAATTATTAACTTTTTGTTGCAACATTCATTCACTTGAGAGGTATAATATTTGCTGGAGTTTTCTAAACTTATTTCTGAACTCAGTGTTCCATGATTTGGCCCTTCCTGATTGAGTCCATGCTTGAATATTGACACTTTCAATCTAATTTTCAGGCCAAAGATCTAACTGAAAAACTTCAGTCTCATACGGATTTGTTTATTGGTGAGTTTGATATATTATCTGTTAGATGAAGCTTTGAAGTCCCACTTATTTTGAGCAGTTGCACATTTTGTTGTTTCTTTTTACATGCAGGTCTTGACGCTGACATGTTACTCAAAAAGGACTTGGTAACTTTAGATGAAGCTGTCAAGACTGCAAATAGTGCTGTTTTAATGTCAATAACTGCTGTATCTGTTCTAACAACAGTAAGTTTCCTTCTTTCATATTTGTGTTTATCTAAGTTAACAGTACCTTGTTTGTGACTTGGTTATTGCTGTGTACATATAGGATATACATAGAAAACTTATTGATGCATCCCATTATGATGCGAAAGAGATCGAAGCCTCAGAAGTGATTAAAGTAAGTGTTCACAAGTCATACAATACACCTTTGTGCAAGTTATGATGAACTTTATTAGATCATTTATTTATTTATATTTTGCTTATTTTTTGCAACTCTGTGCAGATTTTGGAAGTATACAAAGAAGCAAATATTGGATTCGGTGCTGGCTACAATATCAAAACTTCAATACTACGATCTATGTATGACTGCCCTTTCCTTAGTATGGGTGTAAAGGTATGACCAAATTGCACTAAATGCACGAATTGATTATGTTCCTATTGGTCAATTGTGTCATAGACATGTTTTCGTTCTGTTTCTCATTGATTTTTTGCTGTTTCTCAGTCCTTTTTTACTTTATGTTGTTCTCAACTGGGTGTACATAACCCGCAATTTATTTGTTACGGTTATAATTTTATACCAATGTTCTATTCTTTGCGACCATTCTGATTTTTGGGTTGTTTCCATTTTTTCCCCCTCTGTTGCATAGGACTTGGATGGTATGATTATATGCATCATTGCAAGTTCGAGCACTATCGAGAACAGTGATGTACATGCAATTTTGCATACGTTTCGTCAAACTACAGAATATGAAGGGGAAATCTTAGTTTCTACAGTTCATGAACCTAGTCTAGAACCCAACTTGGTAGTCACAACGGTTCTTATTGTAGGGTAATGTTTTTCCTTTATGCCTCATGTTAATTATTTAACAGTAGTATTTGCTACTTACTTTCTGATTATTTATCAAATTTTGATTTGTTGATGCATGATGCATCTTGTGTCTAGTGTTCTAATGTACATTTTATGTGATCACCAGTTTTACCAGAAAACAAGCTTCTCAGAAAAGTGGCATATTTTTGGGACTGGCCCAGCATTTTCCTTTCATTTTCAATCTTTTCAATAGGCACCAGTGGCTACTAAATGACACTCGGGAAAACCTACCTATTGATAGTGCAGATTCACCAGATTCTAGTGAGATGGGAAATAGAAAGGCTGTTGTTATAGCCGAAGGTTTTGATAAGTACTCTGAAGGACCCGAGGAAGTAACAAACAGCAACTACGATGAGTTCCACCTTTCAAGGTTAAATTGGTTTCCCTATTTTAATTTAGTTCTCCTAAAGATTTGTCTGACATGCAGATTCTTTTAAACTGATTTATTTTATTTGTGGATTTTTAATAGTGGGTTGGAACAAAATGAAGATGGAAATTATGAGGCCACTGCTGAATCGTCTAGTTTATACGATCCAATCACTGAAGGTAGCACTACTATTTCGTTTGCTCTCCTTGAAATGTGAATTTACTTGTTTCCAGTTTGATGGAGTAGTCATTCCTTCGTGTCCTAGTAATTGTTAAAGGGACGCGGCAGCACTTTTATTTCTTGTAGTCTTCATTCGACTAATCATGGTTAAAAAAATTCTTTGCCAAGAAACTCCAGCCTTCCAAAGACAGCCACTTGTTAGTTGGAACTTAGGACCAGGATCTCAGCTTGCAGAGGATTGGGCAAAAGAGAGGGCAGCTGAAGACGGAGCTACTGTGATGCTAGATAACCTGAGCATCTTCTGCCTTCCAGTTGGTGTAAAGCCTCCAGAGGAGCTGAAAGATGGTGTCAATGCCTCTTTTCCATCACAAGATCCAAAGACAAAATCCGAGGATGGTGTGAAAGCACAACCAGCTGTCAATTTAAGTATGTCTTCAAGGAATTCATTTACTGACACAGGGCTCGGAGCAGTCAGGGAATTGTACAACACAGCATCAACACTCGTAAAAAGCAAAGATGCTGATAATCCTAAAAAACAAAGAAATCTCTCTGCTCGTGCAGCATCTATGCTGGTAATGAGCTGGTTTTAAATACATACGTTTCTGTTAAAGAGTCGAAAGTTACTATATTAGTTGACTGGTTCTTATACTTGAACTTGAGGATTTAGTTTGGTTACATATTCTTCGTACAGGAAGCAGAACGAGATTCACCAAAAAAGTGGAGTCCTGTGGTGGAGATGCCATACAGAGGAGGAATCTACGAAGGACGGTGCCAAGGAGGTCTTCCTGAAGGAAAGGTATTGTTCCACAAAATCATAAAAGCTGAAAATCTAAGTTCTTGAGGTGTCATGATTTGATCTGTACAAAACGAAATTAAATGCTAATCCTAAGAAAAATTCTACAGGGTCGTCTGCTTCTTGGGGACGGAAGCATATACGATGGCATGTGGCGATATGGAAAAAGATCAGGTCTTGGTACATTCTACTTCAGCAACGGGGATGTGTTCCAGGGATCATGGAGGGATGATGCCATGCATGGCAAGGTAAATTCCTTCATGTAAAAGTGTATCAATAGGTATATTTCTTTCGTTTGATATCATTTTGTAATGTGCTGTTTCTATGGTCATGTATAGGGTTGGTTGTATTTTCACACCGGAGACCGATGGTTTGCAAACTTCTGGAAAGGGAAAGCCAATGGTGAAGGTCGCTTCTATTCAAAGTCCGGTGATGTCTTTTTTGGCCAGTTCCAAGATGGTTGGCGACATGGCCACTTCATCTGCATTGATGTTGACGGGACAAGGTTCGTGTAACATATTTTTCCCCCTCTTCGACTAAATATAGGGCTCCCCTTGAAAACAAGGTTTGTCGAGCCTCATAAGCCGTGCCCAAGCAATCCAGCCGGAGCTTGAGATTGTTGGGGCTCGGCTCATGAGATTCACGAGCCAGTCTGTTTAAATGGTATATGAATAATCTGTGACCTCCATGTGTGCAGGTGTACTGAAAATTGGGATCGAGGTGTTCTTGTAAGCCGTAAATTGGAATCTGACAATGGTGATGGATAAAGAATCTACTTGTAATTATTTTGTAAATTATTTTTTGGTTTTTTTTTATTTACATTTCATTTCAAATTTTTGTATAATTGTTTAGTATACAGTTACAGTTTTCAAAAGATATAAACTAAGGAGGCAATGTGACTCCAAAATGATTATACATTGTTTAATTAAGGTCTCAGTTTAGAAGTGCCTTTAGAACGATTGAAGTCGCTTTTAGTGAAATTGTTTTTGGGCTCCAAAAACACTTCAAAGTGGATTTTGAAAGAAACACCAGTTATGTACTTCTTGCAGAAAACACTTCAAGTGCCTTCAATTGGATTTTTATTGAGATTTGATTTTAAAACACTCACGAAAAGCACTTTCAGTCATTTCAAAATTACTTCCGAACTAGTTCTTAATTAAAATTTTCTATCGCGTGGTCTTGTGGTATTGAAACTTAAAAAAGCCTTTAATGGAAGCATTTTGCAAATTAAAATTTGAAAGAAAAAAAAGCTGACGTCGAAAAGAGGCAGAAACTTCACCAAAAATAAGCTACCAGTCGGACAACAATGCTAAACCTGAACCTCTGAAATTGTTTACTACAAAAAAATGGTCTACGAATTTCCCTACAAGAATTTTCACACCCACATTGCGTGTGGTTTACGATCACCTCTTCCCTCGGGAGCCTCGGGGTCCTTCGAACCCGCCCTTTGCACCACTTCCACAATTTTCTGTCATTCAAGAAGGCTTCAAAACTTATATACAGCTCCATCATTCTTGTGAACCATGTTGAGCATCGCTCTCCGGTGCATCAGAGTGACGGAGAGAGTCAAGGCTGGAAAGAACATTCACAAAATTAAGAATTATACGAGAATATGATGGAAAAGGAATGAATGAGGTACGTGTAAATGTAGATGCCTGCTACCATCTTAGGCAACAATAACTTCACATTTTAAAAAATCAGGACAACCAAAATTTCTCTGTGCTTGTCTTACCTGCAGTTCTGCGGAACGCCCCATGGTAACATCAAATCTCTCTTCAAATTTGGCGGCAAGGACACAAATCGCTTCCAATTCCGAACCATGATTCTAAGGTCGTGAAGCTTGCTATCTAGACCATAACAACAATTTGCATGCATTGTACAAACTTGATTCAAATCTTTACTAGGTTCACAAAATCCACCAAAGTAAGCCGTATCCAAAAATTTTATTTTCAGTCCGATACTAAAGGTGGTTGGATCAAACTTAATAATATTGAGGACATCCTGATCATGGAACCCAGCGTAGGTTTCCCGCGAGGAATACCAAAATTTGTAGAACGCTATTGACCTGCTATTGGACTTTACATAGTTAAACCCTCCATTCGGTCTGTTCTGTAAATCATCCGAGTTGCCTAAGAAATGATCGCATGCAATCTGAAAATCTGCATCCTCTAAAAACTGTGGAAACGGATCCCTGAACCACATAATATCAGCATCCTGGAGGAGGAAAGAACAACCAGGAAGGCATTCAAGAAAAGAAAAATTGATTTCAATCAATAAGAACCATATTAAAGTATGCCAACACGTCTGCACTGAATCTTACAAATGTATTTTGCAATTAATTCTTAAATCCGCCAAGGGGCTGCAAGACGAGATCAATATCGAATCAAAACAGAATTGGGAAACCATTACTGATTTAGAGCAGAACCCTACCAAATGTATCCTCGACTAACGTAATTCGAGTCTAAAAGTTTCTCATCAGGTTGTTTCAAATATAATTTTTAAACTGATACAAACTTCGTAATTCAAGCTTAACAGTTTCTAATCAGGTTGTGCCATAATAAGTTCCAAATTACGAAATTTCAAGTTCTAGTTGCAGAAGAGATTACCGTGAAAACGAAATTGTAGCCCATCTCAAGAACAGAGCGCAGAAAATCGATCCTTGCCCACATCATCTTCAAGTAGTGAGGGGTCATAAAATAAGCCTCCTGACGAAAATCAAAGTCTTGAATGACAAGAGCAAAGCAATGGTTATGCACCTCCAAACAACGCTCAAATGCCTTTTGATCCAAGGCAATGATCACCAAATGGTTCAATAGCCTACGAGTTCCAGCCCCAATCCTAAAGCTCTCCAAAAAGAGATCGAGGATCGAGCCGGGAGCTGCCCATGCTTCATTCAAAGTTGTTAAAATCACAGTGCCGTCTTCCATGGTAGCATTCCTTAAAACCTTTTCAAGCCTATGTTCCTCGCTAACCTACACAAAGTTTCAAACTTTCTATGAATTTTATGCCATTAATCTAAATTTTCACACTTTTGTCAGTCACCCAGTAACAATTGTAAGGAAATTAACAATAACTGATCGAAACACAAATCACCCATTTTTAATAGCTCGAGAAAATAGAGAAATATGAGAAGAACAATGTCACAATGCTCATTTTTCTGCACACCCATTTTCTTATTTCTCTCGATTCTCCTTTGATTTGGGTGTGGAGAGAAGAAAAGGGTGCGCAGAAATCATTTCTTTACGGAAAAAAAAAACAAAAAATTGAACGTAGAAATGAATGAGAGTGAGAAGATTAAAGTAAGGGAACTCACGAGAGGGGAAAGGTAGGCGGAGAAGGAGGCGGAGGGAGAGGAAGAGAAGCGGTGGCGAAATCGGAGGGCATTGGAGTCGTTGTAGAGGAGCAGGCAGGAGAGACAGACCGCGACAAAGAAGAGAAACCGGCGGATGAGGACGACGGATTCAGGCATGTCGGAGGCGGAGGAGTTAATAGTCGATGTGCGGCGCGTCATCGCCGGTAGACGCTTCCGGTGCGGACGCATCAATGGAGGTGGCTCGGGATCGGGGCATTGTTTGGTGAGAAATTACGAAACGTCGAAGTCTGTGCGGGTCGGTGAGTGGAGTGTTGAAAGAGGGTCAATTCCAGTATCATAGATAGATTGACAAGAACTGGGGTCGGTGTGACCGTTACTTTTTTTTGTTTTTTGGGAGTTAATCCAATAATATTTTAACGACAAGTGAGAAATAAATTAATACTGAACTTGGTGTTAACGAGATTTAAATTTAAAACTTCTCGTAAATAAAAAGGAACTCTATTGAAGTGTATTATTAACTGGCAATCGAACCATTCTTCGTGTATTAAATTTGAGAAGTGAAAATGAAAACATAATCCTAGAAAACTTTATGTGTGAAACATAAGAAATGTTGCAAAACAAAAGTCCGGAGGTCCGTCCGTCGTAACTTCCAAAAGCTTTTTGATTTTCTTCGGAGTCCTATATGACAAAAAACTGAAAGCGAAATAACGGAAATAAAATTTAACCGTTGGAATTAACAGCGGTAAAATCAAAAGCCCTAATCGTCTCCCGAGCTTCTTCGTCCTTCTCACCGGCCCTAAAAGTTCCTTCCTTTTCAGTTCAATTTTCTGAATTTAATCGTAATTATCGATCGGAATTGAAAATTGAAGTAGAATCAAGAAAGAATTCGAAAGCGGATTAGGGAGTTTGGTCTGAATTCGAGCGATCAAATGGCAGCTCAAGGGCCACCCCGACCCGGTAATCGTCCACCGCCCCCTAATTACAACCCTAACCCAAATCGTATAATTCCTCCCCCAAATTCCGATTCTTTGTCGGACAATTTGCACAATTTGAATCTCAATCGACCGCCTTCGATGCCCACCTCTGCCCCAAGACCTTCACCTCATTCCCAACCACCGCCGGGCCCATTTTCCCTGACTGCGCAGTCCAGACCTTTACCGGGTCCCCCTCCAGTGGGACCCCCCTCCTCGTTTCCACCGTACGTGGGCCCGTCAAGGTCTTCCGGGCCTCCTGTAACTTCACCACTTGGCAACAGACCGCGTCCTCCCAATGCTTTCCCGCCGGCACCACCACCGGGTGTTTTGCCCGGCGGACCCCGTTTTACTCCACCTGGTAGCGGGACTGGACCTTCGGCAACAATGGCGGCAGCTCGGGCGCCGCCTCCTCATCATCAGCCTCAGCCTCCGCCAACCATGCATTCTGTATTGGGCAGTTCAGTGGGCAGAGTGCCTCCAGGTCCGCCCGTGCAGCCGCCGCAACCAGTTTCTCAACCTCCACAAACGTGGTCCATGCATAATCAAGTAAGCTCAAAGCTGTAAACTTTTTTTCAGACGTCGTATGCAAGTATTTTTTTTTTCTCCGCTCAATAATCTGACTGAAATGTTTTCAACTGTTTCAGGCACCGCAGCTGCCGCCAACTTCAGCGTCTGTGCAACCACCAAGAATTTTTGGCATGCCACCACCGTTGCCAAACCAATCCATGACTGCCATATCACATGCTGTGGGGCAAACTGGAGCTCCAGTGGCAGGACCGTCAAAGATTGATCCGAATCAAATACCACGACCTATTCCAAGTTCCTCAGTGGTTGTGTATGAAACTCGTCAGGGCAATCAAACAAACCCTCCTCCGGTACTCATTTAGTTCGCTTTTCTGGCCATATGATTGATCTTTAACAATCATTTTGTTTTTTTTATATATGCTCGCTGTGTTAGTGTTTAATGATCATTCACCTATTACTAAATGTAACTTTTCTGAAGCCTTCTACAAGTGATTACATTGTCAGAGACACTGGGAACTGCAGTCCGCGCAATATGAGGTGCTCCATTAATCAGGTATCAATCTGAGTAATTAACAATTACAAACAAGTAGTTGATTTTGACGTTTGAGATTGTGATTCATTGGATTATGTGAGGAAAAATCGATTATTCTCAGCATTTTTTATATACATATTTGCCTTTCATTTTAACAGGTTCCATGCACTGCTGACCTTTTGGCGACATCGGGATTGCAGTTGGCTTTGCTGCTCCAACCCTTGGCCATTCCTCATCCATCTGAAGAGCCTATACAAGTAATGCATAAATATTCTTTAGCTGTTTTTTCAATAATCTGGTAACTTAACAGTTTATTATGCGTTGGTCAGTAAGTCATAATTGATATCTGACGGATCACCGAAAATTTGGGATCACCCGTTCTCTTTGCTATTTGTGGATTTTGTCTTAATGTATTAATCTTCCATGTCAAAAGCTCCAGAATTTGTTGGTACACATGTTAGATAATTGAAAGATGCATGTCTGCATCCTGGTCGTTCTTGATAAACTTTTCTTGTTATAGGTTGTGGATTTTGGTGAAAGTGGTCCTGTTCGTTGTTCTCGTTGCAAAGGCTACATAAACCCTTCCATGAAGTTCATTGATCAGGGCAGGAAGTTCATCTGTAGCTTGTGTGGTTAGTCCAACTTATGATTGCATCAGTTTTTTCTGTATCTACTATCTTGCTTTGAAACTTTATGTGTATGCTTACTTTTATGAAAGATACTATCAGCTGTTTCTGTCATCTTCACTTCTCACATCTCCCAAAGTTTTACATTTGGGTTATTCCTTAATTTAGGATAGTTGTCCTTGTTTTCCATGTTGAATTTTTATTTTCATTGGTATCGATAACATGGTGATTTTACGACATGTACTAGTTTAATTTGCAGGATTTAGTGATGAGACGCCCCGTGACTACCACTGCAATCTTGGTCCAGATGGTAGGCGTAGAGATGCTGACGATAGGCCTGAGCTTTGTAAAGGAATGGTTGAATTTGTTGCTTCAGGAGAGTACATGGTTAGTTGGTTCATGAGATTTCCCAGCTTCATGCAGATTCATGTTTGGTCAATGTTGTTTCTTTTCTGTTTCATTTAGATTCAAACTTAATTATCATGTTCCAGGTGCGTGATCCAATGCTGGCTGTGTATTTCTTCCTAATTGATGTGTCTATGATTGCTATGCAAACTGGAGCAACTGCGGCGGCATGCAGTGCAATCAGTCAAGTTATTTCTGATCTTCCTGTAAGTTTTATGCCTATTTTCAGTATGCTAAAGCATGTAATTGCACCTGCTTATAGACAATTTGACATATACTTGTCACCTTGGTTTTAGAGTATGTCAAGTTTTTTAAGTTGTTACAAGAACCTGCTTATTGGATTCAGGTTCTTAGCGACTTATGTAATTGATGATTCTACTATTTCAGGAAGGCTCTAGGACTATGGTGGGAATTGCAACATTTGACACTACAATTCATTTTTACAATTTGAAACGTTCATTACAGCAGGTCAATATATTACTTTGTAACTCATTCTCTCTTCTGCAATGAATTTAAAAATTGCATTTGCTTCATTATCTTATCTTTTCTCATCCTGGTCTATGGCATGAAAGTATACCCCTTTCAACTGTGCCGTCTTTCAAAATAGGTGGTTTCTCTTTGTTGGGAGAAACCTTGTTTCAATATACGGCATTAAAAGCATGTCCTAAGTATGGTTCTGAGAATACATGGTTTCCTGTTGTTACAAGGATTGTACTCCATTTAAACCATGTTACGGTTATGGTTAATGCATTTTATCCTTTCCCTGTTTACTCAACAACACTAAACATTCATTTCGGTAGAAGATTGCTCACTGATTTTATATTTGATATGTTTTGCAGCCACTGATGCTCATTGTTCCTGATGTACAAGATGTTTATACTCCTCTGCAGACTGATGTAATTGTACAGATTTCTGAGGTTAGCTTCAGACTTCAGTTTTGTTTGTGTTCTCTAGTAAAGTTGTTGATATGTGTAGGGCAATCTCTTAGCAACCCCAGATAAGTCAAACCATTACTAGTTTGACAAATGTCCAAATGATTTTTTGTTAAGCCTTTGGTTGTTTCTGACATGTATACAGTGCCGTCAACATTTAGAACTACTTTTGGAAAGCATCCCATCCATGTTTCAAGATAATAAAACAGCTGACTCAGCTTTTGGTGCCGCAGTCAAGGTATGGTATCCATATCTTCTTGCGTTTATTCTGGCTTTTCTGGGTGAGTGTTAAAGATGGTGTGGGAGAGTAAAAAAAATAAAAAATTGGAGTTCTTGTTAAATTGGGTTTTCTGGTGTTTTATACTGTTATGTTTTTAAAATCACAAGCTTAATGGACACTGTATAATCACATTGATTAATGTCAAAGGGTCTATAGCCTGCATTCTCTAATGTGTTGCCATTTTGTTTATATTTTTCAGGCTGCATTCTTGGCAATAAAAAGTAATGGAGGAAAACTTTTGGTATTTCAGTCAGGTA
>JAOEHR010000067.1:633215-644473 GCA_025448175.1 Aronia arbutifolia
GCAGCCGACATGCATAGCACTGAAAGAAAGAGACCAATACCCATCCGTTGCAACTCTGAGAAGCCCCTTTCTTTACCAGTAAATCTCCTAGCAATTGGGACAATAAACCTGTCATACACGGGGACCCAGAAAATAACACTGATGACGTCAAATGTTGAGAGGGAGGCTGGGGGAATGGTGAAAGCACCAATAGATGTGTCCATCATCGTCCCTTGCTCCACAAACATAGTCGACATTTGAGCATAAACAGCGGAAAAGACAATTCCAGTAGCCCAGATTGGAAACATGCGGATTAAAATTTTCAACTCCTCCACCTGTGTTACAGTACAAACCCTCCATGGATTGGAGAAGTCCCCAGTTTTGGTCTCAGTTTCTGATATCACAGCAGCTTTGTCAAGACATCTGCAGCAAAAACAAAGCTCAGATTTTTAGGAACAATTGATACTGTGGTTGAGTTCTTCGAAAAACATGTAAGTTATACATTCAGAACATTGCACAGTATCAATAGTAGGGAATAAGAAAATAACGTCATTATTTTAACCAAGACACAAAACCAACCAACTACTTCAAAACAACCAACACAAATTCCATAAAAAGTCCAATTATTCTTCAACTTCACAGA
The DNA here is from genome assembly GCA_025448175.1 of Aronia arbutifolia. Taxonomy (NCBI): domain Eukaryota; kingdom Viridiplantae; phylum Streptophyta; class Magnoliopsida; order Rosales; family Rosaceae; genus Aronia; species Aronia arbutifolia. The sequence continues at coordinate 633,838 of JAOEHR010000067.1, forward strand.
GAGCTTATACAGAACGCGCCTCCCACTTCATGACATGCTAATCTCTTACAGTAGTTTGGACCTCGATAAAAGGTGATCAAACTTTTACGTGTAATATAACATGAAGAATAGCAAGGGAACAGACTGTACTAACATAGCACGAAAACAAAAAAAATTCCATTTTCTTGTGTAGCAAGTCAAAGATTCGTCATTTAAGTTTTCTGCGAAAATGTTTGATTCTGTAAAATTCAAATAATTATTCCCAAGGAAATAACACAGTAAGAAGAAATTTACGTCAGTTCATCACTGTGCTCCAGCTTACGACTTCCTTTAATGGCAGAGACTTTATCTTGTGTTTCATAAAGGAGACTACTGTCTTTAGGGACGTCCAAATTCCACTTACGAAATGATGCAACCAAAACCTGGCACATTCTTGTAACAGGGCTTCCCCCTGGTTTCTGAAATCTATATAGGGGTGTGCCTGAAAAGAAACTAAAAATAGCAATGCCCATAAACAATGTAGGTATACCAAATCCTAAACCCCACCCAGCATTGTCTTGAACCCAGACTATTAGAGAACTCGATATTAGACCACCGATGTTGATAGAAAAGTAAAACCAGTTGAAGAAGGATCCCTTCTTTACTCTTTCAATTTTATCTGTATCATCAAACTGGTCTGCCCCAAAGGACGAAACACATGGCTTGATGCCACCAGTTCCCAGAGCAATAAGATAGAGTCCAAAGAAGAACACTCCATACTGTGCCGGAGAAGCGGAAGGACATATCGAATCCACACATTCTGGAGGCTTCAATGCAGGAATTGATGCAGAGAGAGTCAAAGTACCCATCCCCTACACCAAATAACAATTAGTGAACAAATCAGCAAAACTTATATGCTCTAAACCCAAATACATATACATATACGTGTGCATGTATATGAGATGAAATTCTATAAGCACCCTAAAAATGGGAAGAAAAAACAAAATTGAATTTGTATTTACAATGAAGTAAATGGTGGAGAAAACAGCAATTGTCCAATATCTCCCCCAATAAGCATCTGCTAAGACAGCCCCGATCAGAGGTGTAAGATAGCAAGTGCCTGACCAAGTAGTAACATTCCTTGCCGCAGACACGTTTCCTTCGTGCAATTTGTGTGTAAGATAAGTAACCAGGTTAGTGGCAATCCCATAGTAGGCCAAACGTTCGCAACATTCGGTACCTGTAACATAACATAAGTTTTACAATCACATAACCATCTTTGATGCATAAGAGCTATGTATAGTGAAGAACAAAACATCACCTAGAATGAAGGGGCAAGCTCTCCAATTCCCAGTATTTCGTTTCAGAACAGGATTCCCCTTAATGTCAACCGAGCCGTCTCCAGTGTACAGCCCGTCACCTTCGTTCTGCAGATGCAACAGAAACACATCATGTGAGTAGTGTCACGCCGTTCGAAACCTCGTTTACGATTGCTTCCATAGGAAACACATTGCCATTTTTATTATTTCAAGAGATTCTGTATGCGTTTCACAGGTAAAGTCGTAAGTGCTTCTGGTAGGTCACCTACTAAATGCTTCTTAAAAAGCACTTGGAGACGAACAAAAAAAATCCCAAACCCACTAATGGCAACAGATGATCAGTATCCAAACGTGAACAGAAATCGCAGGATACCCAATTAACTTCAAATCATTAACTTTAATCATAAACCTAAGTAAAATAGCTTCCCCAAAACACCAATTGACTAAAAGTCAAACCCACCTTCCCAATCGAATCTCAGTTTAATATTAAAAATTCAAAATCCCTAACAGCAGCTAAGCAAATTAAGAACCGACTTGTGCCCAAATTAACCCTATATTACTCACATCAAAGATCAAATTTTTTAGATCCAAACACCGAAATCAAACACAAAAGACCACAACTTTCAGATGAAAAATTGAAGAGAAAGATGGAGAGAGAGGAACCTGAATAAGTCCATCTTCCAAAAGCGATCGCTCCTCCTCCTGATGAGAACCCATCTCTCTCTCTCCCCACGATCTCTAATTCCGCCGCTCTGCTTCTTCTGCGAGTGCAATACAAAAGGAAACTCTGTGTTCTGAAGGACAAAGAGGAACAGAGATATTATTATTTTCCGTCTTGGAAGTCGGAAGCTTGGATGGATAACACAAGTATAATGTCAAGGTATCGTGTCGTAACGGAAGACAACCTTTGACTGTTGGGACTAGCGGACGTCAAATGGCCAGGTAGTTTTAACTGACAAGGGTAAAGATTAAGGGAGTTTTAACGAAAAGCCCACGGTACTGTTCACTTTAATGAAAAATCATATTTTTACACTAAAAAGTCAAACCTGATACTATTCATTTTACCTTTTATTTTGTCCTTATCGTTAAAACTCAAAGTTTTCAAACCCTTTTCATTAGTTTTCCTAAAGATTAATGAATTTTTTTTCTTCAACGACAAACTACTTACCCCCGGTTTCCGGGCAAAACCAAGTGAGATTGTTTTCTTTCCTCGACTTGGCCGTAAAATGCTTTTATCTTTCGTCTCAACTGCTTGTGTCTAAGTATTTCTTCGTAAGCGCACATGTGATCTTCTCCTATTCATTCAATAACTAGTTTGAAATTAAGAGAGTTGTGTGAGAAGTAAAAAAAATTATGTAGAATGTAGATAGTACTACTCTTTCATTATAAATAATAGCAAAAGTCGCACATGCATGGAATGAAATCCACTACGGAGTTTTGTGTCCAGAGCTCTCAGACTGAGAAATCTGGACTGTTCCATTTTTTTAAATTTTTGTGAAGTAAGCCAGTGAAATGGACTAATAGAGGCAGTAGAATTGAAATTGAGAGGTTCGGATTTCTCGATTCGCAGACTCCAAACGTAAAGATCCAGAGTGGATCTCAATCCCACGTGCACGTGTGAGAGAAATACATTGTTTTGATTTTTTTTTTATTTTTTTAATGACCGTAGTGATGTATTTTTAACAAGTTGGCAGTTGAGGAGAGGAGACAGAGCAGTGGAACAAAATGTGGGATAGAGAGGGAGGTGGGAGGTAAAGTGGGATTATATCTGTGAGGAAGAGGAAAAAACAGCAAACTTGTGTTGTGTGTGATTTACAACTAGAATGGTATTTTTAATTTGATTTTTTTTTATAAATTTTTGGTGATACAGTAAGAATGGTATTTTCGTCTTTTTTTTTAGTTGATAAAAAGGCTTCTATTAAATAGTAGAGAAGAAGATATTGAAATTTTTATAAATACTTATTCAATAGCTCGTTTAGAAATGTTTTTTAAATAACTAAAAACGATTTTGGTAAAAATGTTTTTAGAATCTTTACCTAAGAAAATCTTTTTGGAACCAATCTTTACGAAAAATGTAAGTGAACACTTAAAGTAATTTTGGAACCAAAAACATTTTCTCTAAAATCGTTTTTATGTCATTTTAAAAAAGCTCTTACAAATGAATGTTTTATCAAGAATCGCCTCGTGAGTTGTTTAACAACTTAAAAACGTTTTTAAGTTTTCTATCAAATATAGTCGCAAGGCACTTTCGCAAATGGACCATTCAGAGGTATTTCATTACATATTGATGACAAATTAATTCTCTTTCCTATACAATTTCAGTACCATATGATATTGTACTTTTTTTCTATTCACTTGTATTTAATTTTCTTCCAACTAATAATTTTCTCAAATCATATATATTGTTGGACATAATAAGACCTTTGTCTAATTTTCATAAAATATAAATCGCGCGTTTGCACAAGGCCTTCATCAATAATAATGTGGTATGAACTCGCAATACACATGAGCCAAAAGTTACTTTTAACTTAAAAACTGAAAAAGAAATTCTCACATGATCGTATTAGGGAGTAGCAAAATGAGTAGTGTCCTGTAAAAAAAAATTCCACCATGGTAAAACCCATATTAGTATCATGTTTGGGGGAAGGAGGAGTTTGGGTCGATGCCTTCCTGAACACTGGGTTGGACATTCTGGGCCCAAATTGTATATATTGTATTTGGGTCACCAGAAGTAAATTTGAGCCCGTATAAAAACACCGGCCCTGTGTAGTGTTTTCATACCATGACACGTGTCAAATATCTATTGGTCAATTAGCATAACCGGTTTGCCGCGTCCCAAAATGTGAAACTGTAGGAGGTGGTCCGACCGCCTGGATGACCGGGTCGCCGGTTTCCGTTGTCCAGATCAAACCATGAGCTCGAAATCTCTTGCTTTCTATGGAGTGTATGAGCTCATGCCCTACGTACTTAAACACCCTTTATTCTGCTATTTAGTTCATAAAATAAAAGCTCAAGAAATTTATTCAGTTGAGAATTTCTCCAACGAAACCATTCGATCTTTATTCTTAACCCATTCAGTCCAACCAAAAGATAAATCTCCATTTTTGAAACTTTTTTTTTAAGAAAAGTACGATCTTTCATTTATTAAAAAAAGAGCATTATAAATACATATTATGAATAACTCGATCCCCAAAATGTCCTTGCAAACTAGGTTTAAAAACATTACAATAAAGTATCACTAATCGCAAAGCAATGAGTAGACTTCAAGCACTCGTCCGAACTCATCGGGAACCGCAAGATTACACAAGTCAATAAAATCATTAAACCTCGTGTTACACACAGATCATGTGAGAACAAAATCTCAAATCATATATTGGGACAAGGAGTACTATACCCATGGGTTGATTGCATGACCTAATCACCACCATAATCACAAAACACCAAGTGAAGTAGATCCAGCAAATCAAAAAGCTTCATGCTTCACACGTAGATCCAAAAAAGGTAGCACACTAAAACAAAAATTAAAATCAAGCAACTCTCCTATAAAGAACAATCAAGCTAGCAAACGCTATTAACGAGAGAAATCAAAATCAAACTCCAAGATAATTCATACAAATTATCAGACAGAAAAAAGAAAAAAAAATAGTAAAATCATATCGCCGCTTCACATGAGTCGTCAATGACGTAGACAAGAAAAGCAAATAGGCAATTCAATGAAGTGGAAAAAAAATCACGGAAAGTTAATGGCAATATTAGGCCATTAGTTTAGGAAACTATATTATACTCAGATATCATATGCCGTATAATTAGGGACAGACTATTGTAATCGAATTGCCCCCTCCCCATGAAAAAAAAAAGCCATGCCTTGTTTTATTTTCACTTGCTAACCACTCCAAGGGAGACGATTGTAATTAGCCAACTAATTAACTTGGTCATTTGCTTGATTCAGTTTATGTCACCGTTCGTTCAAACTTCAACGTCAAATGCATATTCAAGGTGGACGACTTTGAGTTTCACCATTTGTTCAAACTTCAACCTCAAATGCATATTTAAGGTGGACAACTTTGAGTTCCATTGGTGAATGGTTTTCAATAAATTTGCTAGCTCCATTCAAACAATATTTTCACATTGATCATTAGTTAGATGTGCACGATAATATTGTTTCCTTATGTTAAGTCACATATTTGACTTCCTCTCATGGTCCAACAACATTATGGTTACTCATCATTTGATCTTAATCCAACGATAGGTAGTTTAAGAGAACAAGACTCTGACTATATATATATGTTTATGCTCCTACCTAATCTGCTAGTATGAACTGGTAAGCACATACCTGATACATGTACGCGTAATTTTCCATGGAATTAGTTCGTTTGCAAGTCTAAAGGTTGTTTTGAAATAAAAGGAATATATGTATGTGTTAATGCAAAATGCCGATGGTTGTGTTTGCGTTCATACATACCAACCATACTCCTCGATATTGACCAGTATTAATTGGAAATTAAACTTTAACTTCAAATCTAATAATTCAAATTAATATATAAGAGATGGAAACTGCTATTGTGACCATCTTTTCAGACTATATTTTATGAACTATATGATGTGTCGGTTGATAGTTGGACTATTTTTATAATGATTTAAAGAAAGAATTCAACCATCAACCTTCACATTATATGACTTACAAAATATGATCAAACTTTTTGGCATCACTTATTAGAGAGATTTTTCAATGTGCTTGAAATACGGGACGGTACTCCATATATTATTATACAAGTACAAGAGAAATTTTATTCCAAGTGTTCTTCCACTTATATAATGATATATGGCGTATGTGCCGTATTCCAATCACAGTGAAAAATATATCTATCCATTAGATATTTGATTTGGTCAGTTCCATGGTTTTCTCTCTTTTTTTTTTTTTTTTTGGCAAACGTTCCCATAGTTTTCTCGTAGACGGCCATTCTTGTTTTCCCTTGGCTTTTGCTTTGAACAATTAAAGTTCAACGGTTTACGACGACTTCTAGTCCTGTTGACCATTGCACGCACACGGGAACTTAATTATACTGCATCCAGAACACCAACATGTATTTTTGCCTAAAATCGTCGTCGTGGTCAATAAAGTGTCGTATTTTCAATTGTTCTCTTTCCACGTAACGATTCGCCACAAAAAATTACGTGATTAAAGTTTAAGAGTAATATCAGAGAGATTAAATTTTGTAGGTAAAATTTACAAATTAAACGATGTGTCACTAACAAAAATGAGTATGTTTATCAACGTTAAGTCATAATTTATAATTAATCAATCAACTTTTTTCTTTCAGCTATTTCTAGAAATTTTAAAGGCAGGCAGGACAATAAACAAGCCCCGAGTTTCCTTGAATGGTGCTGATCATGAGAATCTGGTAAGATTTATCACAGACAGAAGAAACGAGTAAGATATCCCTATAAATACCATATATGGTCTTCCTCTTCTCCAAGCAACCCCAATCTCACGTCTGCAATTCGTATATATACCCCTCTCCCTGCAATCAAATTTTTCTTACCAATTAGCTAGCCAGTTTAATTGTGTGGTATCTGCTCTGCCCAAATTACTTGTCCTTCCTCTCTCTCTGCTGGTTTGAACTACCATGGGGCTCTCGAAAACACTCTCAGAGTCCGATATCTCGCTCCACTCCACCACTAGCTATATCCTAACGTCACCGGCTAAGTATGTATCTTGTTGTTTTGCGTGAATATTATGCATGATGCTGCTCCATGACATCTAAGTTTGAATCACCTTTTCGTAGTATTGTCAGCAATTATGGGTACCTATATATGTATACAATATATTGATATTAATTAGGGTTTTGGTGGTGCAGGTACAAGATGCCTGAGAATTCAATGCCAGAGGACATGGCGTTCCAAATGATAGACGATGAGCTGAGGTTGGATGCGGACCCAAGGCTCAACTTGGCTTCGTTTGTGACAACATCGATGGAGGAGAAGGCTAAAAGGCTTATCATGGAGTCCCTCGACAAGAACTATGTTGACATGGATGAGTACCCTGCTACCACTGATCTTCAGGTCTACCACCAAAAAAAAAAAAAAAACAAGCAAAGATCTATTATAAAAATTTAAAATATATATCCTTTTTTAATTACGTCCAATGAGGAAGGAAAGATAAGAAATTTTGATTTCAGAATCAAACGCTTAAATTTGACAAAAAGGAAAGCGTCAAGTACTTAATATATGTTCAACTACTTGTGTCAAAATCCTTTAGATAGTTTTTTTTTTTAATTTTTGGTCGAACCTTTAGGTAGTGTTGGGTTTTTGTTTTATCCATTTTGGTCAAGAACCTGCTCTCTATATACACACGACACCTCCTGAGTTCAATTTTTAGTACTGGTGAATCACATGATGGTGGCTGGAAGAGGTTAAAATGTCTTTCTAAGTTTTCTCGACCCTTAGAATGGTAGATTGCCATGGTGAATGGCTAAAAACCACTGGCTGGTCCTTTTTCTTAAAAAGAAAAAAGAAAAAAGAAAAACCTTTTGTATTTTTCTTTATTTTTTTTCTGCCCGATCCTTTATTTATTTTTTTGGGCAAATCAATTCTAGCCAGTAACTAAACTCTTTCCTGATTATGTGTTACTTTTTTAGAATAAAAAAATTAATTAAAAATTTGGTCAAAGCGGAATCGATATTAATATAATTTTGTATTCCCTCTCAAGAGTGATCATGACTGATCATGATGTGTTAATTACATGTTCAGAATCGGTGCGTCAATATGATAGCCAATCTTTTTAATGCACCACTCAAAGACGGCGAGGCTGCGACCGGAACGGGAACAGTAGGATCATCGGAGGCCATAATGCTGGCGGGCCTTGCATTCAAGAGGAAGTGGCAGAACAAGATGAAGGCTATCGGCAAACGCTATGACAAGCCCAACATAGTCACTGGTGCCAATGTTCAGGTACATACGTAATATTATTCTCTTCATGTCACAATCTCTTCTTATTTTGGGGTTTTTCTTCTAAATTTTATAAACCCTAGTTGTTTTTTTGTCACTCATAACCCACACCCTAAGTATTTGTAGGTTTGCTGGGAGAAATTTGCAAGGTACTTTGAAGTAGAACTGAAGGAAGTGAAAGTGAAGGAAGACTATTATGTAATGGACCCCGTCAAGGCTGTGGAGATGGTGGATGAAAACACCATCTGCGTTGCTGCCATCTTGGGATCCACTTACAATGGCGAATTCGAAGATGTCAAGCTCTTGAACGATCTTTTGATGGAAAAGAACAAGCAAACCGGATGGGACACTCCGATTCATGTTGATGCGGCAAGCGGTGGGTTCATTGCACCTTTCTTGTACCCTGATCTTGAATGGGACTTCCGTCTTCCACTGGTGAAGAGTATCAATGCGAGCGGTCATAAGTATGGCCTTGTTTACGCTGGAATTGGGTGGATTGTTTGGAGGAGCAAAGAGGACTTGCCTGAAGACCTAATCTTCCACATCAATTACCTTGGAGCTGACCAGCCCACCTTCACCCTCAATTTCTCCAAAGGGTCTAGTCAGGTTCTTGCTCAATATTATCAGCTCATCCGACTTGGTTTTCAGGTGAGACTCTAATTGATTAAAAGTGTAATTTGTTTGACGTTACAAAATAATTTCAATATTAAGATTGCGCCAATTAACACTTTGTGCTTTTAACGAGGTTAATATATATGAATAAGTAGTATTGACCGATTGGAAAGAAATTATTATTTTTATTGACCTTAATATATATATATATATATGTAACTTATTTTATTGACCTTAAGTGTGGCACACTTGGTGTGTGTGTATATATATATATTTATATTTATATTTATATGATCTCTTTTTTTGGTTCAAATATACTAATGATCTCATGCATATATAATTAATGTATATTTCTGCGGATTTGGGCAGGGATATCGTGAAATTATGGAAAACTGTCACTACCTTGCGATGGTGGTGAAAGAAGGAGTGGAAAAAACCGGGCGGTTTAAGATACTGTCAAAGGATATTGGGGTTCCGGTGGTGGCCTTTTCACTAAAGGACAGAAGCCGTTACGATGAGTTTAAGGTGTCGGAGGGTTTGCGTCGGCACCAATTTATTGTGCCGGCATATCACATGCCAGCGGATGCTAAGCATGTGGCCTTGCTCCGTGTTGTCATAAGGGGAGACTTCTCTCGCACTAGAGCTGAGTACCTCCTGTCCAGCATCAACGCTGTGCTGAAAGAGCTCGATGAGCTGCATCCTGTTGCTGCCATTCAAGAAAATGGTCATCATAAACTGTCTCTAAATGGAGTTGCAAATGGAACCGGTGAGTTGCCACCAGCTGCTGCCGTTGAAAATTGTCATCACAAAGTGTGTGCAAATGGAGCTGCATATGGAAACGGTGGGACAGAGAATGGCCAGATGACGGACGGTGCAAAATGCTACTAGTCGGCAAGGACGAAACCAGAAATTTAACTAAGAGGGGGCACCTTAAAAAATTTGAGCTCCTTTTTTGGACAAATAAAGATAGTGTTTTTTTTACAAATGCTGAAAAAATTAACTTCAAAATGCCTAATTTTATTACTCTGTCGTCTAATTTTGTCTTTAATTGTTGACAATCTAATGTTCATTTATACTAATTAACCAAATACATGCAACTCAACAAGGTTTAGACATTAATGCGTGAGAAAAATATGGCGCATTTAAAAACTAAAAGAGGATTTTCACTATTTTAATATGATTAATTGAATAATCTGCAAAGCAAAAAAAAATGGGAATGATTAATTGAATAATTTGTAATGCACAAAAAATGGGATGGGAGGGGGCATGTGCCCCCACTGGGCCTTACCTCCCTCCGTCCATGCTAGTCGGAGTGACAAACATAACATACACAATTTAAGTAATCCATACTAAGTTTAACTCTTTGTTGTTGGAGATCGAGTTTATTAGATCGGTGGTAGGAACTTTGTGTTTCTTTTGTTTTGGTGTTTTTGTTTCTTGGCATTTGATCAAATACTTTCAGCTAGTACTAATTGAGAGTGATGTTAATTTTGAGGGTTAAATATATAACCAAGGCAGTTCTAACAAATATATACCAAGCTTTTGTGGGCTTTTAGATACATACCAAGATTTTCTGTTGCATCCACACAATTGCTAGAAAGTGTTTGGATTCTAATGAGGAAAATAAAATTGAAATTTGGATAAAAATCAGAATTTATAAATTGACATGCATCAATTTTCTTGTTTGGATTCATAAACATAGAAATTTAGAATTTCCGCGTGAAAAAAAAACTTGGAATTTGGGACCTCTAATTCCCAAGTTTAAATTTCATGTAAATAAGTGTCATTTTCCAATTTCC
>JAOEHR010000067.1:646253-659868 GCA_025448175.1 Aronia arbutifolia
TGTTACATTTACCAATATGGATGTACGTAGTCTAATTATAAGTAAACCACTTAGACCTCATGTTCAATTCTCCGTTGCCGACAAAGGAGGAGAAGATATGTAGGGAAAGGGTCTCTCCTCCGATGACGACTCGGCTACCTGTGTCTCATACCTCATGTTTTTTAAGTGTTATTGTGATTTTACCTCTTAAATAACATCTCCCAAAAGTTAGGATGTAGTGTTGTTCATTTGTGAGAAGTCTTATATTTGATTATTGCAAAGGCGAATTTGAACGACATTATTACTAACCCATTGTAAGACTTAGCCCACTCTCCCATGGAGGAGGATTCTCTTCTCTCCTTATCTCTCTCCCCTTCCCTCCCCTCCTATTTGAACGGTCACGGTTAAGCCACGTCAATATTTTATATTGATTTTTTTATAAAGACAATAAGACAAAAAACAATGTATGAGACGAGAGGATGAGAATAGGAGGAGAGATAATCTTACTACCTCTCCCATATGATAGATAATATTATTTGTTAAAAAAAATAAAAAATAACGTCTCCCAAAAAATGTCAAACACCTTGTTTTGATAACATCACTTTACACAAGCTTGAAATTCCAAAGCTTGCCTTATGTTTTTGTTTATTTAATTATTTCTTCTATTTCAGTAAATCACTTTCCATATATTAGATCAAAATTAACGAACTGAACAGAATGGAAAATTAAGAACCCATCGCATTCTCTCCTAGAGGCTATAGCTATGCCCTATATATAGAGAATACTATATAAAAAATAATTAGGTGATAATAATTTATTTGGATCATATTCCCAAGTTCAACTGAGCTTGGACCTCCAAAATGGTGTTAGCAGAGTCCCTCAGCCTCTGTGCCTCCTCATCAGTGAGATGTATATTGGCCACGCCCAACACCCCGCCCCTCCCAAGCTGCGCAGGCAGGCTCAAGAACACGTCCCCGCCTTCCACTCCGTAGAAGCCCTTGGCGAGTACCGACACTGGGTGGATCTTCCTCTGGTCCCTCAGTATGCTCCGAGCCAGGTTGGCGGCGGAGTAGCCAATTGCCCATGAAGTATACCCTTTCAGACTTATCACTTCGTAAGCACTCTCCACAACTGCCTTGTGAATGTTTTCTAGTGTCTCTTTCTCGTAGGCTATTTGCTGTTTTTCTAGGAAGTTCAACACCGGCACTCCCCCTACGCTTATGCTCGACCACAGCGCCACGGAGCTGTCACCGTGCTCCCCAACTATGTAAGCCTACACATATATACCATATTTCAACAGTAAATTAGTACAAGCACAAAACTATATAACTTTTATATATATAAAAAAAAAAGGTAGCTTTCTTGGCAAAATGAAAGAAAATTTGAAAAGTTTTGATTATGACTAAAAAAATAAACAGTTTATGCATATTCACAAAAATGATCTTTAAAATGAATAATTCTGATTATGATATTTGTAAAGTAAAATACTTAGAGCTATGCGAAAAACTGTCATAGGCTTATATCCTAACTGGTTCTAGGATTATGTTTTTGTGGAAGTATTAAATTTGAAATATAATAGGCTTGCTGCAAGTGAAAAATAAAAAATAAATTTACGTGTCATCTCTATAAACCCTAAAATTGACTCAACATACATATTTAATGGTACAAAATAGTACATGCAATATACTCTTTATTTACCTGCACATCTTGGGCGTTAACGTCAAGATGATCGGCGATGAGGAAGCGGAACCTGGAGGAATCGAGGTTGGTACCCGACCCGAGAACCCGGTTGCTGGGAAACCCTGATAGCTTCCAGGCCACGTAAGTCAAGACATCAACTGGGTTGGACACGATCAGCAAGATGGTGTCCGGTGAGTACTTGACAAGCGGCGGTATGATATTTCGAAACAGAGAGACGTTCCTCTGGAGGAGGTTCAGCCTGGACTCTCCGGGGTTCTGGCGGGCGCCGGCGGTGACAATGCACAGGTCGGAGCCGACGGTAACGGCGTAGTCAACGGAGGCCATGATTTTGGTGCGGGGAAGGAAGGCGGCGGCGTGCTGAAGGTCGAGCATCTCACCGCGGAGCTTGTTGGGGTTGACGTCAACAATGACGAGCTCATCGGCGACGTCTTGGGTTAAGATGGTTTGGGCGATGGCCATGCCGACGTTGCCGGCGCCGACGACGGAGATTTTGGTATGGCGCTTGGTTGGGGAAGGTGGGGAGGCGCTGGAGATGGGCTTGAAGAAGGCTTGGGTTAAGTCCAGGCCTCCCGGACCCAGTGATGATCCTGAACTGCTCTTGTGCATGGTTGACATGTTTTTTGTGGGTCTGTAATTTAGGTTGTGTATTTTGTGGTGTTTGATGATGTTAGAGAAAGAGAGACAGAGGGGGAGTTATATAGTGTCGGAGAGAGGGAGGGGATGCCGGTCGGATTCGGATGATTTCCTTCCATTTCAACAGTCAATGCTGTCATCAAAGACTTGGACATTCCTTTGGGAAATTGGGGGATTAATGGAGAATCTGGACTGGAGAGGGAAGTTTCTCTCTTTCCTTGTCTTGCGAATTACTTCAGAACATTCAATCCATTAATGGGTCTTCTAGAATAAGAAACTCAATTGATATGTAGGAGCCCGCATCTTCAATCTGCATAAAAGTCCATTAGAATTAATGGGCCCTTTACAAGAAATACGGCCCTTTCATCTTCAAAGCTTACATATTGGGAGGAAATTTCAGAGTCGATTTGAAAATGCTATTCTTAAACTATGTTCATAAGCGTTGTTGATGCAAGAGTGTTGAAATTTCATTGGAAATTCTTTTTTTTTTTTAGAAAAATACTTGAAAGTACTTTCAGAAGTAGTACTTTATAAAATAAAATAAAGCGCTTTCAAGTGCTTTACAACCTATACACATTTGATTACATACGAGTAGAAGGATGACTATCAAGGTTTGTGGCTTAGTTTATTCAAAGATGTAATCATTTTTTTATGTCAAATACGTTAAAAATGCTTTTGATTACATACGAGTGGATTTAGATTTTTTCTGAAAATATCTTCCATATATGATTTGGTTTGTTACTCTAATAAGTTGTGCTACCAGTACACGAACATTCAACGTGTTATAGTGGCAATGAAACAAAAATATCACAAGACGGTGTGATGACTACATGTATAGGAAATGTAATGCTAGGGAAACCAAATAGCAATGTAAGACATATGACGGTGTGATGACGTCATATGGCAATATAAGACATATGATGTGGTTGGTGATAATTGAATTATTACTTAAATTTTGATTAACGTGCTTATTTTCTATTAGTGTCACATTACATGACTTGCAATTTTGATATACAAAATTGGTCTAACTAGCAACACACATATAGAAAATAACTTGTCGGGCAGTTCAACTCTGAATTCAATCAGATGTGGCCAGGTGTTGTGGGTTTTCACAGATTCCCAGGATGTTATGTTCGAACGCCACCTACTCAAAGCATATCTCCCAACAATGCAAGTGAAGAATCATATAGAGCATGATGTTAGAAAAAAATGAAAGAGATCTAAAGCACTCTACAGATACAAAGGAAAGCAAAAATCTAACTATGTGTCACCTTGCGAAAGTATCACTCAGTGTGAACACTCTACGCAGTTCGTCCCAAATGATTACATCTTTGAAAACTAAGCCACAAACCCTGATAGTCATCCTTCCACAATCCCAACCACCCCACTACCGCAAAACGCACCATTCTCCTCATGCTATATGTATACCCGTTCATTGAGCTAGTTCATCAGGTCAGTGCAAAGAGATATATATAATCAAGCAAACTTGATTAGTAATCTTGCAAATATATACGTTGAGCTTCAACATGAAAGCCTTCATTGTTTCTGTGTTTTTGTTTCTGCTGGCTACGAACGTTTTCGTCGAGGAAGTTGTTGCAGCTGGAGAATGTGGAAGGACTCCGATTAGGTCAGCAGCAGCAAGCCTGAGCCCTTGCTTGAGTGCGGCCAGAAACGTGAGGGCCAAGGTTCCCCCACTTTGCTGCACCAAAGTTGGTGCCTTGATTAAGACTACCCCAAAATGCCTTTGCGCTGTTCTGTTGTCACCTTTGGCAAAGCAAGCCGGTGTTAATCCCGCCATTGCCATTACCATTGCAAAGCGATGCAACATCAGGAAACGACCTGCCGGAAAGAAGTGCGGAAGTAAGTAGTTACATGAGTAATGTTATTTAGACATACAAAATTAAGGGTAACTGGTGTTGTAAAATTAATTGTTTGATTTGCAGGGTACGTGGTGCCATAAGCCAAAGTCAGAAGAGTCCAGCCATAGCAATACAGATATAAAGGGGGACCAGAAACATCCAATGTCTTTCAATGTTGAATTCGGGAATAACATGCAACGATGGGTCATTTGATTTGCTGTCTGCTGTGATCGTTGACTCTTCCGGGCACACTACTATTTTACTTTACTTTTACGTACTATTTAAATGTGGTGTTCTTGTCGTAATATTTCTTAATAGATTATGGTCCCTATCCTTACCAGCTAACTCTCTTATTTCTCTGACTACAACAGAAAAAGATCGTATATAAATAAATAAAAAAACAAAACTGTCCTAAAACAAGGGAAATAGTGAATAAAAATTGGCCCCCAAAAAAGGAAAAAAAGTATTTGTACATGAATATAGAATGTGAGACAGCAGATATTTAAAATTTTCAAATTTAAAACCAATTCAAATGAATGAAATAACGTTGGATTTTTACCTATGCGTCTCGGACTTGAACCTTTTTCTATTTAAATTATTGTAACAATTTCGAACTCGCTTTTTAATAATAATGAAATTTTGAAGGAAAAAAAATGAATGAAATGACAGTGTTTTTTATGTTAGATTAATTGCACTGAATGAATTATTCACTGCCATTACCAAAACAATGCACAATGATTTCTTACCAGAAACTTTGAGGGTTGGGATATTTTTATCAGGCTGTGTCTTATGTTCATGTGCATGTGCAGTGTAGAACCCCTGAAGCTTTATATTATTACTTTGAAAACAGCTATAATTTGGGGTCCCATTTTTATTGAATTTCAAATTGTGTCTCACACAGATAACGGCTTGAAGGATTAGAGCTAAAACTTCCACTAAACTGTGTTTGTAGTGCTGATTATCAGCAGTAAATCGATATGAATCCAGCTGTCGATGGGGCTAACTCCCAATTATATATGATTAAAAGCACTAATACGAAGGATCGGCCAATTCTGATCCCCACCGTTGGACTCGGACATCAGTGTGTGTTCGCACAAAGCACCACACAATAAGTCTGTACGACACATCAAACAAACATGCTCTGCCGTCGGATTGTACATCAGTCAACGTCCACACGAAATACGATGTAGGTGACTTACATCAGACAAAGTTTGGCCATTCAAACTCCATGATCAAAAGGATACTGGTCCCACGCACCCACCTATTGTAAAATAAAATTTCCTCGAGTGTGTTTTATCAACACGATTGTTTTTTTTGGGACAAACACGATTGTTACATCACCATGAATGTGTAAGACAGAAGTATTATTTTCATTATTTGGCGGTTTCGCTATAGCAATTCACTATTTTGAAGGTTAGGAAGCCTCATATAGGCATTTAAACTTTTTTAAGTCATCATCGTATCATTTATCAGTTCTAGAAATCGAACACAAGACATATTGTGTGAAATACGAGCTTAAAATTCGTCCCTAACCACTAAACCCACTTCATAATGGTTTGTACTAGTGTAGTTTACTGTCTATATCACAATGTAGCGATCCGGTATATAGATCATTCTGATTTATGTCTTTCACCAATTCTAATTAAGTAAATATGAGCTCAATTAATCTCATCATCTACCTAAATTATAATATTTGATAACAACGTAATAGTATGACCGGCATATAAAAACATTTCTCATGATTCGCTCCGTTTGAGTTATCAACCACAAGCATGCCAATAGGTGGACCCAATGCATGCGAACGAGCAAAGAAAATTTACAGGTGGAAGATAAGTGATATAACCCCACAATGGAGAGAAGGGTGTGGAAAAAGTCTCAAAAGGAAGAACGGTTGGGAAGCATAACATTGAAGGGGAAAACAGAAAAGGAAAAGCTGAAATTTGAATTGTGTCTAACAGTACTAGGGCATATCTATCTATCTTTGCCTTGCGATATTTGCTTTTGCATGCAACATCATCACATGAGTAAGCTTGCAATTATTTAGTCCCCCACATATTTCATTTTAACCAAAGAAAATTAAAAGTAAGACTACATTTCGCGAATCCCAAGAGACACTTTTTTTCTTTTTTAAAATTTTGTTATCTAACATCTTTGCCGTTGACTGAGTATTACTGCTTTTTAGGTAGATCAAATTTTTGAACCAAATTTTATAAATAAAATGATATGGGTTGTTGATGAGTAGATTATTACTTGTTGTGGATTAACGTGCTTATTTCTTATTGGTAATATATCATTTGATTTGCACATTTAATTTAAAAATTTGATCTACCTAACATTACCCAAATTTGAGAGATTTTTTTAATGTGACCGGAACACGGGGTGATACACCACGTGTTATTATACAAATGGTGAGATATATGTGTTAAAAAGTTAATAACTTCAAAAATATAACTTTCCACTACTTATATAAAAACACGTGGTGTACCACCCGTGTTCTGATCACAATGAAAAATTTCTCCCCAAATTCATATAATCCCTTTTCACTTTTTCCACTCTCTCTATATATGTCATGGCTTTGCCCATAAAAAGAAATGTATGGGTCTGAGTGAGTGAGTCATTAAACATTAAGACTTTTAGAGAGAGAGAGAGAGAGAGAGAGAGATGGGCGAGCTTCATCACTCCATGTCCATGGCTTACACAAACAGTAGCCTTCACAGCTCTTCCCTAGGTTGGGATTGTCACAGCCACCTTGGAGTCCTCAACACAGACAGAATGTCTTTAGGTCTCTCCACTTTTTCTTCCTTTGTTTCTCTCCTTTCACTGTTTTTGTCTACATTTTTATTTACTTGTCGTTGAATGTAACACAGTGATATATTTTCTAGCTTGCTAGGGTTAATTATAAGTTTTGAATAATATGTGCAGCTATGGAAGAGTACATGATGATGAATGCACCATTTTACTCATCGCCTCATGTAGATCAGTCGGATTTCTCGACAGGGTACTTAGAAGACGCTTTGGTTGAATTTAGCGAGCGATCCAAAAGAAGACGCTTGCTCGCGTATACCGATGGTGATAACGAGCTCAAAGACTCCTCCACCGCTCTTCTTGCGAAGGTATTGGGTTAGCTTGTCCGGGAGATCTCTCGTTTTGCATGCCTTGTTTTTTAATAATCGTAAGAGCTTTTTCATAGATGTTGAGCCAATTTCTGACTTAAATTTAATAAACAGAGGTACTGGAATTCAGACTGGGAAGTGTCTGAGAATTTCGATTGCATGAGCCAGCTAACTACTTCCAGTTCTGGGCTATCAGGTAATTACGTAATAATTAATTACTTTATTTTAGCTTATCTATAGTAGTTTTAGTTCTTTCTTAATTGTTGTTTATAGTTAATTAATGTTAAAATGGTTTAAATTTCAGTTCTTCTAGGTGATCCTGTAAGTATAACCACACCAAGGAGCAGACTCGTGTCCGAAGAGATCACAAACGACATAGTCGGCACAAAGATAAACACAGCAGAAGAGCCAACAATGTCAGCTCCCGAAGCTTTTGATTCCTCCTCCTCTTCTTCTAGCAAAGACTCGGCCAACACCAACTCTGATTATTTACCTGCTCCCAAAGAAACTTTTTTAACCAATATTGCTGCTCCAGCTGTTGGTATGTAAGCATATCATGAATCTAGTAATATACGTATTCAATAATGTTATATAAACACATAAAATACACACCCTCTAATTGAAGTGGATCCTACCTGGCATACAGGATTTACTAGTATTAGAGAGTATGATAGCATGTGTGCCTAAATAGCATTACTAAACAAAATTGACGGCATTGTTGACACGTTCTCTAATACAGGTGGTGGTGGTGATGAAAAGAGAAAAAAGAAGAGGGTGATAACAAAGGTGGTCTATCCATTTGCGTTGGTGAAGCCGGGCGGAGTAGAAGGCGACGTGACCTTAAACGACATCAACGAGAGAATCCTAATGCCGCCAACACGGCCAGTACGACACCCAGTTGGGGACTTTGCGTGTCGACCATGCGTGTCTGCCGATGGCCCTGGCCTTTCCGGCAAAGCTGTAGTGGCCCTTACCAGGATTCAAACCCAGGGCAGAGGCACAATCACTATTATCAGAACCAAAGGTTAAATTAATCATTGTCATTTTATTAGTTAATGGCCTCGGTGCTAGCTAGTTAGCATGCATGAGTTCGAACCATCTTTGATTAATTAGCTAATTAGTTTAAATTAATATGTTCGATCTCTCTGAATTGTATAGAAAACCTTATATATATTTCCACAGTCCATGTGTAACATGCATGTGTTATGGGTTTACTTTTGCGTACACATAATTAAAAAATGTTGTTTACTAATTAAGTCTCTGTTAATACTCAAGTTTTTATTTTTTTATTTTTGGGCCACTTAGTACTATGGTTTAGTAGTATTCATCTTCATTTGTAAGTGAGAGGTTTCATGTTCAATTTTCGCTAAATGCGAATTTAAACCACATTATTACTAGCCTATCGTGAGGCTAAATCCAACCCCTCCTCCTTAGTTCAGTTAATATCGTTTGCTAAAATAAAAACTCAAGTTTTTGTGTAGATTACTGAGTAACTGAGGTATTAAATGTGCAAAGAACGTCATTTCTGAGGTCATAATAATTAACATGGTAGAATTAATGGAAAAGAAGAAAGTAGTAAAAGAAAAAGCACGAAAAGAAAGAAAGAAAAAGAAGAGAATAGAAACGAAAATGCCTCTTCAAAGATTAAAGCTCCCAATATATTGTCTGGCACAGAGACCTGCCTATAAGGCAATATATGTTCTCTCTGCTATGCCCCAGTTTTCGCAAGGTGTAAAGACTAAAGTAAAAGTAGATCGGTTTGGTCATTTGATTTGTTAAAGTGGGGACAATTGGAGGGGTGCATAATATATCCATCGGATCTCATTAGTTATGACTATCAAACAATAAAAATACTGTAAAGACGCAAAACTAGACAATAACGATTGACATTAGTTGCACAAAATAAAACAAGTAAAGGGCGTATTAGTAACAATAAAAATACTGTACAAAATAAAACAATAAAAATACTGTACAGATGTTTTTACTCACCTCATTAGACATTTGTTCGCCCCATTACATACAACTAACATCAATATTTCTTCTATTGACGATGAGATGTAATATAACCTAACCCATTAATAATTTTTGAACATAAGATGGATGGATTTAATCACCATCACTGGGCACTTCAAAACCTTACGTACATATAATGTTTGAAACAATGACAGCTTTATCATCTTCCATTTCCCATCGTTTACCTTTAGCTTTACCTTTTTCATAGCTACCTGCTGCAGACCTTCTTCTCCAAGACTCCAACTACCACCACTAAAAAGTAAAAATCAAACCATTTTCCATTATGAACATATATATGTATGTATGTATACATCGGATCGACCAAGACTTTTAAGGCATGGGGATCATGAGGCACGCAGTAGGTTAATTATGTAATTAATTCTAAGCAGTGCGCCAATCATAGAGTATACTGTTCTCTGATTGTTTACTGTTTACTAATGCATACAGTCTTCATGTTCTGTGGTGCATGCCTTCTCCAGTACATAGGTCAGTAATTAGGTCAATACCCACAGGCCACAACTCAAAAACATCGCATGGATTATCGGACAATATCTAACATGTGGGACCATATATATGAAAACATGCACCCAAGTGAGAGTTTTATATATACTTTGTTTTAATTAATTGCTCTTTATATGTGCTGCACTGATGATCGATCACTACCCCTCGAATAACCTTTGACTTTTTGTGATACAAAATTCTAATATAATACGACTTGAGCTCGACATGAGAAACTTTGGTAATGCTGTTTGATTAAAGTAATTATAACATTCATGCAATTCGACAGGACAAATTCTAATATACTAAATGAAAGAAACTTTGATACCGTTGTTTGATTAAAGTAATTATAACATTCATGTAGTTTGATAGGACAAAAATATTGGAGCCTCATGTTTTACATGAAATATTTTACAAATAATGTAGTCGGACACTCTTTAGTTGTTAACCTAATTTTTCTTGGTTGAGCAGATCACAAGAATGCTTAGACTCACAAGAAATTTTTCAGTGTGATCGGTACACGGGATGATACATCATGTGTCACTATACAAATGGTGGGATATGTGTGCTAAAAAGTTAATAACTTAAAAATAAAATTTATCACCACTCTTATTAAAACACATGGTGTACCACTTGTGTTCCCGTCACAACTAAAAATTTCTCCAGACTCATAGTAATCACGTTTCCCATACATGTTGCAGAAGTCCTAGCGGCAGTTCTTGTACAAATTGCTTTGTGCGAGAGTGGCAAAGGAGTGACGAGGATTGGTGTTTTGTCTCGTTAGAACAATCATTGTTGTTGGTATAAGTTGGAGATAGCTTTTTTCTACTTTTTTATGCCCAAATTTCTTTGGATTTGCAGAATCTAGGTCAGTTATATATAAAGAAAAGAAAAAGGGCTATACCATTCTTAAAATCAAATATATATTGCAAAAATAATATATATATATATATATATATTCCAAAAAGAAAAGTAATTAAAGAAAAAAGAGAAAAATCGAAGAACCATGTTGCAAAAAAGACCTAAAAGGATGAGTAGGGTGGCTCAAGGAGTGAAAGTAAAAAAATTGTATTAATTTAAAGATAATACTTGCATCCTCCTCGTACAGGGATGCACATATTTCCTTATTTGCGAATAACGTGTCTTGAGCATACAAATTTTATAATCTGAATTATTCAATTTCTTATCATTATTTGAAGATCACTCGTATAAAAAATCACTTGAATAAAAAATATCCCTTAATCATCCAAACATATCAAAATGAACATTTTACTTAGTATTTACACTGTTGATTTTTTATACACATCTAGTCATGATCTCTCATTTAAATGATATTTTGTACAGGTAATCTTCAAATAAATATTAAGAAATTAAATGATTCCGATTATAAAATTTGTAGGACGAATATACATTACTTATATGGGGAGAATGATGAGTTCATTCCTTAAAAGGAGAATACAAGTATTATCCTTTGTTTAATATATTGATATTCGACCTTTCAAATGAAAAAAATGAGAAGGGTCAAAAGGTAATATAATAATCTCCACACACTATTTGATGTTCCAAAAAGAAGATAACTTCTCTGTTAATAACTTGGTTAAAACCGTAAACCCCTCACTAATATCAGATTTGTGATCATGTGCATGATTTTTCTCTTTCATTGAATGAAAAATCCAACAAAATATAGTAATGATTAGTGTTGTACTCAATTAGCAACGCTTTAGGGCGATCCAATATTTTTATAGGGATTGATGTTAGAGAGATTATTTTTTAAAATCATATATTGTAAATCATGAATTTCACCTTTAAAAATTGTTAGGAATCCAATATCAACCGTTACATTATGCGATTTATAAATTTTTATCTAAATAGATGGTTTCTCTTACATTTTTCTTTCAAAATTCTCGTTATTTCTTGTATATCTTATTTAAATTAGAAAAAGAAAATCCCTTGGTATATGTGAGAATATTATCGACTTTTTCTTTTCCAAATCCCCAATCTTTCTCATTTAAAACATGGATTATATTGCTATGGGGATTAAAAGGATAGATTGTAGAGTGGTGCTATCTATATTCAAATTTTTACTTTCTAAAAATCTCTTATTGGTTTATGTCTTTTAATATTTTTTTTAATTCATTTAATCCAATGGAAAATTAATGAAAAAAGTTTGAAAACTTTGAGTTTTAACGATAAGGACAAAATAAAGGGTAAAATAAATAGTACCATGTTTGACTTTTAAGGGTAAAAATGTGGTTTTTCGTTAAAGTGAACAGTACGACGGATTTTTCGTTAAAACTCTCTTAATCCAATGACAAAAAATTTAAAGGAAAACTAATGAAAAGAGCTTGAAAACTTTGAGTTTAATGATAAGGACAAAATAAAGGGAAAAGTGAATAGTACTAGGTTTGACTTTTTAGTGTAAGAATGTGATTTTTCGTTAAAGTAAACAGTATGACGGGCTTTTCGTTAAAACTTCCAAAATTTAAAGGGCGTGAAGAGGACTACCCAAATTATATTGATATAGTTCACCAAGCCCACGAAGGCCCATTATTAAATGATTGCTTCAGAATCGATATTGGGCCAATAATTAGCCATGAGGAAATTGCAAATAACAATATGTGATTGGCTCCTTCAGCCGTCATGTACGTGATTGGTCAAAGTAAAAGTCAAAAGTCAAAAGTCCAAAGCTTGAACTCAGACCAACCCCACCCGCGCCGCCCACCCAATCCACTGCAAGACATGGTCAACACTCATTGGTCATTAGTTTGTAGAAGGAGAATTTGAGCACAATACTTCGAGCATGGTTGAAAATGAAAATTTTCCCTCGATTACATAATTAAATACTATTAAATATTAAGTTATAAATTTTTTACCGTTGATATGATAACACACCGCCGTCACACTATGGGAGCTGACCATTTCCCAAGTCGTTACCTTAATCATAAGGGGATGTACATACGTAGGTTTTGTAATCAGTTCATGAGCTACGAGAATTTGTTCAGGGCTCAAATTTACCTGAAGAAGGCCAAGGCAGTAAGGAACTACGTACAAAAATCGTAAAATGTACTCATGACATATTTAATGGTAGTACAGAATCTCCATGACATGGACCACGTGGCTAACGTTAGAGCCAATAGATTATGGTGTGCAGCACACCGTGTTCACTGTTGAGTCTTGGCCAACACTTGCTGACAAGCGCCAAAGCATCCAGTTGTAGTTCGGCCTTTGTGATCCGGATCCGACTTAAGGTCTTGGTAGTGGACCATCTCAATCTTGAATTAAAATGAATGTACAAATGGACAATGCTAGTGTACCCATGAGAGAATACTTGGACTCCATTTATGATTAACAATTTTTATAGTTCAAACATTATAATCATAACCGTTTATTCTCGTTATTATCATCTAAGTTCATATTTGTAAAAAAAATATATATATCAATTTGGAGATCTTTTAACTATTTATGTGCATAAAATAAATGGATGGTTCATTATGAGGATGTAACCTGCCACAAAAATCATTGATTGGTTTTACACGTATGGATGACTAAACGATCTCCAAATTGAAAGATTTTTTCCTAATATGATCTTTAGATGGAGATAAAGAGAAGGGTCCATTAGATTTTAGCCCTTACAATTCACAATCCTTAGACTAAAACCCATGTATCTATAAACATCTAATAAAAACCCAAATTTAAAATGTGTAGCCATATTGAAAAACTATTGACCTAATAATACAATAATATTACACCTATGCCACTCATGCCTAGCAGCCGTTTAGAATATTATCCCCATGTAGGTAAATTAATATCCATGCGTTA
>JAOEHR010000067.1:1315342-1325425 GCA_025448175.1 Aronia arbutifolia
GCTTGAATATACAATTGGGCGTCGGGGGAAGTGCCTGTTTAATAAAGTGGAAACTGAGAGTTTAATTACAAAAATTGGGGTTTAAGGGATGAATGGAAGTTAACTCATATTCTAACGTACTCGAAGCCAAGTGGTAGAAGCATGGTATGGGATGTATAGGCTTGGGTGCCTTAGGTATGTGTTGGAGGGATTAGAAGGGAGTGAGTACATTCATCTATCTCATCTGCATATATTTCATGCATTTGAAAGAATTGTTACAATTTAATGATTGTAGTTTTTGTTGTGAATTAATTTGTGTACTATTCTATTTCCATTGCGTATTCAATAAATTTTAATTATTTTATTTTATTTTTTCCACCATATCTTGGTTGTAGAATTTATTTCTATAGCTAAGATATGGCTCACACCCTAGCTCATGAATAGTCTTTATTCGCAGGTCGGGGCGTGACAAGGCAGCCCCACGGAACTGGAATTAACTTCTCAATGTTTGAGGATACAATGTTATTGAAAGTAGCTGACGTGGATGTATATCCTATAGCTGTGCCCTCTTGCCTATGATAGATCAGAGGGAAGCCCCGTGTCTGTAACAACAAACTCCTAAATAACTCAAACTGTTTTGGACAGAGAAAGGTGAATTCCAAGTTAGGCTTGGGGTTGTCAAGCAGATTCTTTGGGTTAATGGGATGAGGTATGAACTACATGAGATATATGGCATTTGGTAATTCAGTTGAAGGTGACGTGCACAAAGAATGTGTAATTCGCCTGTCTGAATCATAAAAATTGACGTAAATTGTGATGTATCAAGGAGTCCTTGAAAAGTTCCACTTTTTTTAGCATTATTGTGCTAAGGTTATGAATTAGAGTGATCAAATTGTAGGTATATAGTACGATAATATGATACTACTTGATACAAAAGGTGCAACTTGAGAAGGTTCATGTGACCCCTCTACCCCATATACATATACATTTGGCCAACAATATTTGTCCCTTCAATGGGTCAATACGTCATCGGACAGTTAGACTTGTTAGCCAAATTCCCAAACGAGCCCACCCAGGCTTGTGATCCAATTGAAAAGGTAGATGGGTTAATCCAAACCCAAATGTACACAAAATCATAGCCCGGCTCTACCCAAAACCAAATAGCGACTCACACAAGGGGTGGCAAAGCGACAAGGGCGGCGGACCACTTCCAAACTCTTTAAGTCAATTTATCAGTGATCGGTGGTTGTGTGGTCTGTCGTGAATGGTTGCCCTAATGACGTTTCCACCACTTTCATGACCTTCAATTCCATGCAACGCATCCTCGTAAATATCTTCATATCATATCATATCCTCACCAATCCAGAAAAACAAAAAAAATCTCAAAAAAAAAGAACCAGGAAGTTGTTATTGTTATTGTTTTCGCGAATTACGATGAACAAC
This sequence comes from Aronia arbutifolia, assembly GCA_025448175.1. Lineage (NCBI taxonomy): Eukaryota > Viridiplantae > Streptophyta > Magnoliopsida > Rosales > Rosaceae > Aronia > Aronia arbutifolia. The sequence goes on from JAOEHR010000067.1 coordinate 1,316,765, forward strand.
ATCCTCGGACTTCTACGGCTTCGGATAAAGCGAGGAATCAACCTCGCCATCCGCGACGTCAAGACGAGTGATCCGTACGTGACGGTCACCATGGGATCGCAGAAACTGAAGACGAAAGTGATAAAAAGGAACTGCAACCCTCAATGGGACCAGGATCTGACGCTTTCGATCACCAACTTGGAAGAACCCATCCATCTGCAAGTGTACGACAAAGACACGTTAACCGTGGACGACAAGATGGGGGATGCAGACATAGACATCAAACCCTACGTCGAGTGTCTGAAGATGGGGTTGGACGCGGACGCCCTCCCGAAGGGCTGCGCCCTTATGAAAGTTCAGCCCAACAGGACCAACTGCCTCTCCACCGATAGCTGTTGCGGTTGGGAAAATGGCAAGATTGTTCAGGACATGATTCTCAAACTGCGAAACGTCGAGTGCGGTGAAATCGTGGTGCAGATTGAGTGGATCAACCTTCCTGGTTCTAAAGGTTTAGAAGGAGTCTAGGTACAACAAAAATCTGTTTGCTCTCTTATTTAGGTGTGTCTTGTTTTGTTTAATGTATATATATGTTCCAAGCAAGAATGCCATGCGTGTCTTGTGCTTGGGATGACTACTTTTTTGTATTTTCTTCCATGTGAAATTATATGAATCATGCAACGCTACTTAAATACTCAATTTTTTTTGGTTTGACTGAAATATTCGCTTTTGGAGTTTCTGCAAGATCTTTGGGCACGTTTAGTGGACCGAACAAGATAGGATTCCGTACTTCAGACTGCTTAGGCTAGGATTAGATTCGATAAGTTGTGCTTTTTGTCTATTCTTTGGTCTAGACTAACTCAACTGAATTTGGATTAGATCGAAAACCCACCTGCATTTTGATTGACCCACGCTGCAAACTGAAAAAATAAATGAAAAATTACTGGCGGGGACCAAATTCTAGCGTCTAGTATCACAATTTTCCAATGGCTAGAACGTCTCTGAGACGTTTAGCTAATGGTGAGACCAAACTACCACAACATAAAAAGGTTTTATGATGAGAGATTAAGCGGTCTCTTTTGGTTCAATTTGTTTTAATTCGGTTTGGATCATATTTAATTAGTTAAGAACCGTGAACTGAGTCATGTGTAACCAGTCTAGTTCGGTTTTTGAAGGTTTTAACTATTTTTCGTCAACAATCAATTGGTCTAGACCGGTCACTTCCAGTTCACCAGTTTCCCCCAAATCCTATGTTTTAAACGTGCACGGGTGCTATGGTCAGTGGTAGATGCATATTGGGACCTTGGTGGTCCTAAGACCACTCGGAGTTTGAGAAATATACATTTGAAGATCTTTTGAGGACCCTCTAAATGTTTGGCATGAGTCATTTTTGTGCTCAGTGTTTGACGAAATGCCCCTCTCATGTTGCGTCGACAACACTCTTCAAGCTTGCTCAATAGCACTCGTTAGATTGCATGTCATATGTCAATATCTGTTGTGCGCAACTTGGTTCGGTTGACAACAATAGGCTCACCAAGTGTTAGACAATGCCTCAGTGTGAATAAATTGAATTTTTTTTGCTTCGCACTTTATTTCTATCTAAAAGACTTAAACCTTCAATGAGACCCCCAAAATTCGAATCCTGGATCGGTCACTAGCAATAGCGGAATATGCCATTGCTTCTCATGGACTTGGAGAGAATCATCAATAGCACATCTTGTAAAAAGAAGGGGCATTGCCTTGACTACAAGAAGAAAGAAGCAAAAAATCTGGGCATTTGGAATTTTTGTTCAAAGATATTTATTTTCTTCCAAGTTTTATTTGTATGGATATTCAAATGTAGGGCTATAGTTTATTGAGGTATCTTATCTTCCAAACTTGTTTGTTTGGTCCCAAAATCCCCCTCTTCAAAACAAGCATTTGAAAAAAAGGACCAAGGGCGCCAAATTGAACACTACTCTGAATTTGTTTAATCTCATCAATGGCTTCCACTTCAACTTCTTCAACAATTTATTTGCAAACCAATGCTCAAAAACTATCCTTCCCCTCAAAGCCAGCAACCAAAACATCCCACACAAACCTTAGCTTTCCGTACTCATTGCGATTCGCTACTAAATTTGTATGTGTGAAGTCTTCTAGCACTGCCTACAATGAAGTTGGGGTGGATGAAGAGATGGACAGAATCAGGAGGCTCCAGAACGGGTCTGATGTTCGAGGGGTGGCCTTGGAAGGCGAGAAGGGGCGGATTGTGGACCTAACACCACCGGCTGTGGAGGCCATTGTGGAGAGTTTTGGTGAGTGGGTTATCGATGGCTTGGAGAAGGAGCAAGGACAACTTGTGGAGAAAGTTAGGGTGTCCCTTGGCAAGGACCCAAGGATTTCAGGACCAAATTTGAGTGTAGCTGTATTTTCGGGACTAGGTCGTGCAGGTTGTTTGGTATTCGATATGGGACTTGCAACTACACCGGCCTGCTTCATGAGTACAATTTTGCCTCCATTTTCCTATGACGCTTCAATCATGGTATAATATATTCAGCAACATCTACAAACTGGCACTGTTTGCACAAGTAAAATGTAAATTTATACTAGGACTTATGAGGCATTTCCTAATTTATTGGGATGGGACCGTAAGTCTCCTTTCCTTTGGGGTCAAGGGTGGATGCTTACTTCTTGTGACCTTAAGAGCTCATCTCGCCTAATTCTTTACTTAGAAACAAATCAAGGCATGTTAAATGTGAGGTTGAAATCACGGTTCCTTCAAGTCAATTCTCATATCACATAAGATGTAAAACAATTACTATGATCATTTGATTTCGAACGTTGTACTGCAGATGACCGCATCTCACTTACCCTACACCCGAAATGGTCTCAAATTTTTCACCAAGAAAGGAGGACTAAGCTCGCCAGAAGTGGAAGACATATGCAATAGAGCAGCCCGAAAGTATGCCAATAGGCTCGCCAAAGTGTCAACATTGCTCAACGTCCCTCCATCAAGAGTTGATTTCATGACCTCGTATGCAAAGCACCTCCGAGACATTATCAAGGAGAGAGTGAACCATCCGTTGCATTACGAAACTCCACTCCAAGGATTCCAGGTTCGGAATTGAATTAGCTAGGAAATGAATTCTGCACACGTCTTTTCTCCTACTGCGCACACCAATTTATTTGTATCTCTTGATTCTTCATTGATTTATTCACTCGAAATGATGACTAATTGATTTTTAATTAATGCAGATAATAGTGAATGCAGGTAATGGATCAGGAGGCTTTTTCACATGGGATGTGTTGGATAAGCTTGGGGCAGACACCTTTGGCTCTCTATACCTTAAGCCAGACGGAATGTTTCCGAACCACATTCCCAACCCTGAGGACAAAACCGCTATGGCGGTAACCAGAGCTGCAGTGCTAGAAAACTCTGCTGATCTTGGGATTGTATTTGACACTGATGTGGATCGCAGCGGCATTGTGGATAACAAGGGCAACCCCATCAATGGCGACAAGCTCATTGCTTTGATTTCTGCTGTCGTATTGAGGGAACACCCTGGAACCACCATAGTGACCGATGCGCGTACAAGTATGGCGCTTACAAGATTCATCACGAATCGGGGGGGTCACCATTGCTTATATCGTGTTGGTTATCGAAATGTGATTGATAAGGGAGTGCAGCTTAACAAGGAAGGCATTGAAACTCATCTCATGATGGAAACATCTGGACACGGTGCTCTTAAAGAGAACCATTTCCTTGATGATGGTAATTAGCATTGTTGTTTTTGCATGTTCTGTTTTCTACTTCCTTAATTTTGTTCTAATTTAAATTCTTATGTAGCTTATTTATCGTGCTCAAATTAAATAATTGTTCGTAGGAGCTTACATGGTGGTAAAGATCATCATCGAGATGGTGCGAATGAAGCTTGCAGGATCAGACGAAGGGGTTGGAAACATCATAAAAGACCTTGAAGAACCGTCAGAGTCCATAGAGCTGAGGATGAATGTAATTTCTGAGCCTAGATATGCAAAAGAAAAGGCAGTGGAGGCCATTGAAATGTTCCGAGAGTACGTTGAGGTAATTGTTTTGAGCAACTCCTTATTAGCTCATGCAAAGTTCCTATGACTTTCACGTATTCAACAACTCTTCACATCCTTACATTGTTTGATTCGAAACACACATCGACTTTTAGGAGGGGCGGCTTGAAGGGTGGGAGTTAGATTCGTGCGGAGATTGTTGGGTCAGCGAGGGCTGTTTGGTAGACTCAAATGATGCGTCAGCTGCTGCCGTTGACGCACACATGTACAGGTGCTGTACTAAATACATTTGAATTTGACGATTGTTTGAATTTAATCATAGCTACATTTCTTCAAATTTTAATTAAAACTTGTATGTTTCAGAGCAAAAGTATCAGATGAGGACCATGGACAGCATGGTTGGGTGCACATTAGGCAGAGCATTCACAACCCGAATATTGCAGTGAACATGCAATCAACTGCGCCTGGCCGTTGTCGAACAATGACAAAAGTTCTTCTAGATAAGTAAGTCATGTTGCTCCAAATTGACGTTCGCCCTGCTACGTATGCAAATTCATAGAATGGTAAATAGTAATGTTCTAGAATGATTGATTCAATTGATGATACGTTTCTTTGCAGATTTCTCATAGCAAGCGGAATGGATAGAATCCTTGACATTAGCCAGATTGATAAGTATGCCAAGAGTGGAATTGTAGGCTGAGCTGCTATAATCTAAGGCGAAGTTGCTAGCTAGGTATACAAACAGATGGATTACGTCACAAAACTTATGTATAATGTATAAATCTGGGACTTATAACGTGTGCCATGTCGAGTTATTTTTCGTATTCACAAACAATATGGATGCCAAACTCATCATTCCGAAAACATCATACAACAAAGTCAAGCTGTTATTTGTGAAGGTTTTGGTTTCCCCCACCACATTGCCTTGTATCCGTTTAAAGATGATGGCGATTTAACTGCAGGACGCAAGTACTCTTGTCTATTGTAATCTGTTGAGATTCGTATTTCTTGCTGATCGTCTTCATCTTGTGTGGACAAGGAGTTTGCATTACTGCTACGCGATGAAGTCGAGCCAGTAAACATACTGTCATCAATCACTTCCTTTCCCTTCCATATGATCTTAATATTGCAGCTGGTGTCGGGCGCATTTCGTAGAATCTGACTGGCTATTCCACTTCCTTTCTTGGACCTCAGTTTCCTCAGACTTGATTCGGTGGTTCCAACTACGAGGTTTCTTATGTTTCGAGTAGGAATAAGGTCTAGGATTGCCTTGGCAACTGTATCGCTCTCAATGAGCATAATTTCAGTCTTAACCTGTTTCGTTAACGTCATATTCATCGACATACAAAGGTTAATCAGTACTAATAAACTTGTAATTAAATAGCTATAGAGGGCCTGTATTTTGGAAATCTGGTAATACCTTGGCAGATGAGCAGGCATCAACGTATCTGTCAAGGAGTTTCCTCCTCCTGTCTCTTTCTAGGGCCATGCAATTGTTCACCATCTTTGGACTCACTGTATTTTTTGGAAGCATTCCCACTGCATATCAGAAAAACCAAGACAGAAATATCTCTTACTAATCATCAATTAAATGTTAAAAAATCAGTTAATTAATTAAATGCAGTCATAACCCTATGGTTAATTAGTCGCCTTTACAGCTAGAAAATCTGTGTAATCTGAAATTTGTGTTGAACTCCTGTAGTGTAAGACTTTGATGGATTCAACTCGAATCAATAACTTGTGCAATACACACACGCAAGATTATGTCAGCCCTTGTATCACTCTCAACTTTGAAATTTAGTAATCAACTAAATTATAAAAAGAATAAAATATATATGTGATAATATAGATCATATGTATGAATCATGACATCTGAGTCATCTGACTATACAGCACGCATGTTCATTGTATTAGGCTCTTACAATTTGGGATTGCTTTAGGAAAGGTTAAAACCGCTTTATGAAAACCAAAAGAAGTTTTTAACTGTGAGTAATAGAAAAACGTAAAAGTGTTTCAAGGTCTTAGCTAGAAGCCTAGAAGGCAGAAGCGCTTTCTAAAAATTGAGGACTTGAACATTTAGTAAAAATAATTGACGTGTTTTTAATTGAAAAACACTTTTAGCAAACACGCTAATGAACTTACAAACAAGCCTTCCTCGTCTGACCTCGCTCCAACTGACCGCCGGGCGGCGACATGCACACGCAAACACACAGAGACATGGTTCATGCCTTCATGGACAGAGAGATGCACGTGAATGCAATTGACGATGATGAGAACATGAATTAGATAACTGAACTTACAAGGAGAAGGAACAAATCGTATCGGTGGGAAGACATGGACGATGACTAGTACTGGTGATTGATCATGATCATGAGTCACTGCGGTGCGACTCAGTGTCCAGAGAAGCGCATCCATGCTAGAATCGCTCTTCTGGCCCCCAACTGCTACGTAGTATTGATAAGGACCTACCTCTTCCTCTCCCTTGGAATTATTCTTAAAGTTAAAATTAAAATCAATGGAAAACAGGCTTTCATCATCATCGTCCTCCTCATCATAAGCAGCTTCTAATTCTTCTTCGATGGACGTCAAGGCCAAAGGCAAAGGCAAGGGCAAGGGCATCCTCGTCTCTTCCTTTGTCATCGTCGTGCTTATAATAAAAGCGCCGTTAAACTGCTGGCGACCGACGTCGTATGCACCAGCAACCGAGCCCAATTGTTCCGACATCGATATAATTGGATCTTTTGAAAGAGGCAGCAGAAAAAACTAGAAAGTGAAGCAGCCTAGCTAGCCAGCTTGCCGTGTTTTGTCCGCACCGTAAGCGAAAAAAACTTTGATTTGTATCCTTAATTTTAAATTTCAATATATACCTTAATTTTAAATTTAATTTATAGCCACCTTTTTTTTTTTACATAAGTATGTCAATTACATGTCACTTAATACTATAGTGGTATTCTTTTCACTTAATATGGTTCGTCTATTAAGAAGTTTAGCTCACTCTATTACCCTTAGTGCAGCGAATATCGCTTCTTCTTCTTCAAAAAAAAAGCCAATTATATATTTATTTTATGTTTTAAATTACTATGTGAAGAATAGTAATAGGGTTTAAATAATCTTTTTTGTTCAATAATATTACTCTCTTAATGATTTTTAAGTAATTCCTAAAATTTAAAATATTATTTACTCTTATTTGAATTTGTTTAAATGTATAATTTATAGCATGTAGAAAGAGTTATCTTAAATAATGACAAGAATTTCGATCAAAATATTAAACAAATATGATTTCAATTCAACGATTAAGTTGACCAAGGACTGAAACTAAAATCACCATTAATTTTAAGGAAAATTAACAAAAAGTCTAAAAATTATTTTTAAAGGTATAATGAATAGTGACAGTTAAAAGTAAAAGTGACCAGTACCGGAAGTGTTTTGTTAAAACTTCATTAATTCTATATACTATTGGTTTCAGTCTAAACTTTTCATGCCGTTTTGTCTTTTGCGTGTACGCCGGCATCTAGGAATTTACCGTGTACTTTGTCTGTGGTGAGGTTTCTCACTTCATTTCTGTTTTTTATTTGCTTTGAAAGAGATTTTATCCTTAAAATATACAAAAGAAAAAGACTGAAATAGAATAGAAAGCGGATCCAAATGGTACCTCTGAGTATATTCATATGAAATTATGAATTATAACGTACTTAGCACAATTATTATTATTATTATTAGGGAAAACGAGAGTTCGAAATTATTATAATAAATTAGGAGAGGAAGAAGTTTCGAAGTGGAAAATAAGCCAACACTTCTATCTACTAAGATATTGGACCACATACGTATTACAAATTGGAATCTATAAATATATTCATTATAACACGGTATAACTAATTCACATGATGCTCTCCTAAGGTTCTTATTTTGAGAACTTGTGAGGGTGAAATGTATATTAGCCACAAGATTATATTAGGTTAGATGAAAAGGATTATAATACTAAAAATAATATTGGTATAAATTAAAAAAAAGGATACAAATTATAAGCAGAAACATATGGAAAAAAAATACTAAAAAAGTATATTTAAAAATGATTTTTTTAATTTTTAAAATTGCTATATAATGACTTGTAAATAATCTAACATTCCAATCATGACATGGGGAAAAGTCAAGAAACTTTTATAAAAAATGAAAGCATAATAAGATTTTAATTAATGAGAAAGAAAAATGAGAAATAAGAGAAACATTTTTATGAAAATGGTAATAAGAGAAACATGTTTGGTATAGTAAGCGAGTAAATGGGTGGGACATTCGATCAACTGACATTCTCAGTTTCTTAGTTTTATATTGAAATATGAGGGTAAAAATTGGAAAGGGATCATCTCTGGATCCCTTCTTTCTAATTTACCAAGTTCAGGAATTTGGGCTATTAAAATTTGATCTAACGGCTAAAGTTATTATAACATTTAAATTAGACCCATGTTTGTAGTCGTTGAATCAAATTTCAATGATCTGGATCTCCGAACTTGATAGATTAGGAGGAAAGAATTCAAAGAGATCCCTTTCCGTAAAAATTGCTTTTTGATTAGGATCAGACAACTATTAAGGATTGACCTGCTGCGCGCATTATATAATTTAAGAATTTGGTGTTACAGTCATCTTAAACCAATCTTGCTTTATGTT
>JAOEHR010000067.1:1801371-1812327 GCA_025448175.1 Aronia arbutifolia
CAGCAAAATGCTTACCGGGGTTAATTACAAATTACTTCTTGAATCAGTACCAGACAATTATTATACTTAACGGATATTACAGAGCTCCCAGATCAGATTTAAGGTATATTTTGCTTCTAAACAAACTCAAATTACTCAGATTAGCAAAGAATCAAAAGCACTAGAATTACTAACAATTGTAAGAAAATCCATGTTTAGCTCTTATTAACTTAATAACAAATTCAGTGACAAAAAATTTACAAATTGTGGATGTTGTTGAGTGTTACCAGTAGAAGGCCTCTCCTCGACGGCGGACCCAACCCCAGGTCCAGCGCCAAACTCCTGCTGCTTCTCTCTCAAATCATCATCAACAGCGCAGCAAACGACGTCACCGCGGAGGCTCCTCCCGATCCGCAGAACACTGAGCTCCGGTCTCGGCCTCCTCGAGTGGTGGACTCGAACGGAACCCAGCTGGTTTCTGATTGGTCCCCGCCGGTCGAAGCAATTGTGGGTGCGATTCCGGACGAAGTTCAAGTTGGAAATGGAAGCACAACTGGTGCTTCCCATCTCTCCTCCGACGCTTCCAACTGCAAGTTCGCTGCTTCTTCTTCTTCCTCTGGTTCTTCTGAACGATGTCTGAATGTGAATGACTGGTGGGTGCTTCTTTCTTCAGCTCGTCGGGACGATATTTTTGGAATCGCAGCCAATGGCGCATCGTAGCGGGTTCTCTATCTGTTTTCTAATGTGCACCGATGACGTAATGTGTGGCGTAGAATGGGCCTTACAAACACTTTCCCAGTTGCAATTTCGGCCCAGTAAAGAGGTTCAGTTCGGCCCATAGTCAACTCCGTCCTTCGGTTTTTGGGATTTGGATCCTCTCTAGAGCGGTCCGAATCCTCCTAACTCAATAACACGGATCGTTGGATTTTGATCTAACGGCTACAAATAAGGGGTCTTTCTAAAATTATAATAATCGTAACCGTTGGATCAAAATCTGACGGTCCGTATTATTAGATCAGGAGGATTCGGACCCTGATCGGGAGAGGATCCAAATCCTGGTTTTTGGTGGTGTACATGTTGGTACTGTATAAACCGACAGCGCATTCCTTCCCGCCATTTCTCTCTCGTCGCATTTCTTCGCGCTCTGAGCTTGCTTCGCGAAATGGCGAGGGAAAATCCGGCGGAGAAAGCCCTATGTCTGCTCCGGAGCCGGCTCTGCGACCCAAATTTCGCCTTCAAAGCTCTCTCTCTCTCCGACGACTCAAACTACAGGTCCCCAATTTCCTTCAAATCACACGCTTCGACCCTAATTTCAATTTTAAAAAATAACAAATTGGGCGCTTTTTGGCTTTGATTTTTTTTTTTTTTTTATATTGTTTTTGCAGCAAGTTGAAATTTTTAGTTTCGAGTTCGATCACTGAGGCCTGCAACAACTCCATTTTGCTTCTGGGTCCCCGTGGTACCGGAAAAATTGCTGTATGCCCCCCAAATTTTCCATTGTAGTTCCTCTTCAATCCTCTTATAATTGTGATATAAATATACAGTTGATTTTATTATTCGACTCGTGTTTTAGGTATTGGAGCTTGTGCTCAGCGATTTATTACAAGAATTTCCTGATATGATTTCAGTGGTATGCTTGCATTTTTCAATTTTATTCTCTATAATTTCTTTGCATTTTCCTGCTTTTTTTTAATCCCGTTTTAATGTTTATTTGCAATTTAATTTGGAGTGGAAATTGTGCTGCAGATTAGGTTGAGTGGCCTTTTACATAGCAGTGACAACTGCGCATTCAAGGTTGATGATTCTGTCTACTTTTCTTTTTATTTTTTCGGGTCTGGGGTTGAAATTTTGATGAATCATTCAGGAATCCTAGATGGTAACATTATGTTTTTCTTTGTTTAATATGGTTGTTGGTCAATCAGGAAATCGCTAGGCAGCTATGCGTGGAGCATCAGTTGGTGTTCTCGAGAATGGTAACGTGCATAGTTTTATCTGAAACCACTTTTGAAGCATTGTACTTTCGAAAACTTATGGTTTCTTGATGTTGTGATCATTTTTGTAGGCATCGTTTGATGATAACTCGCAGTTTATGATAGCCATGTTAAGGTGCGTATAAAGTTTCTGTGGTGCGATTCTTGTCAAATGGATTAGAGGTTCTGACAGATCTGTTTCTCTGCTAATTAGGGAGTGTGGATTAGCGCATAAAACAATTATTTTTTTGTTGGATGAGTTTGACTTGTTTGCTCTGGTAAGACCTCATCTTCCTTTGCCCGTTTGTTTTTCAATTCTGCAGCCTTGCTCTTTGACATTCATGATTTATCTTTGACTTCTTCGTTCTTTGAAACTAGTGAAGATTTGTGAAAAGCAATTAGTTAACATGTAAAAACTTGTGAATCTTATCTCGGGCTGCAAAGTTACACTGGAAATCGTAGGAAAGTTTATCCTTTCATAAGGTGTAATTTAAGTCTTTTATTGAAGAAGAGTACGTGCAGACTGAAACATAAAATGAAGGGGGTTTGCTTGATCAGAGCTCAAATGAGCATACCTGTTTTCTCAAAATTGACTCCAGTTGGGTGCTTTTGGTTGAAGTATCAACTATAAATATTAAGACAAGACGTCATTTGGTATGTGAATATTGTGCAACATATAAGGTGTAAGAAGTGTATGACTTACAGGCTAAACCTACACAAACCTTAGAGTTTCTTGTTGGTTACTCATGGGAATATGTTATGAGTCTCGACTGATATGAATTTTGACCCATGTCGCATCTCGGCAAGTTGTGCAACTCATGGGTGCAAATGCCTTTTTGAGTTCTTAAATTCACGCTGTCTTTATAGAATAAAAATAAACAACCATTGACTCAATATTTCTTTTTCATTTATGGTTCCTTACAGGGAAAACAGAGATTGCTTTATAGTTTACTTGATGCAATGCAGTCAGTTACATCTCAAGCTGTTGTCATTGGTGTGAGTTCGCGACTGGTATGTTGCTTTAAAGTTGCTGTGATCTTTTCCTTGTTAACTTTTGTTGCCATAACTGTGAATGCCTAGGTTTTAATGTTAGCATGTGGATTAGTTGCATCAAAGTTGAGAAGAAATTTTCATGCAGGATGCTGATATGCTTTTGGACAAAAGAGTAAGATCTCGTTTTTCACATAGAAAGCTTTTGTTTCTTCCTCCTGCTTATGAAGACATACAACGGTAAAGTTATTAACTTATGGCTTGGGTGCTGTATTTGTTTCTTCCCAAATATTGACACTTCCAATGTAGTAGTTGCATTTCTGATTTTCTTAATTTCCAAACGAGGCAGATTGTTGGAGCACATTTTACTATTGCCAACAGATTCAAGCTTTCCACCAGATTATGCTATTGCATTCAATGCAAAACTTCAAGTATCCTTTCCTGACTATGTCTTTTAATGAGATAATATAGAATATTCATCTAAAACAACTTTTCATTCTATAGTATTCTAGCAGATCAGATCCTTCAGCTTGTAAAGTCCTTGACATTTTACAGACTATATTGGCTGATGAGAGATTCAAAGAGATTATTAATACATATCTGAATCTTGATTCAACCGTCAAACATTTGTTGAGATATCTGTAAGTTTTCTTTTGAATGTGAGAGAATTGAATGAATGTATTGCTTTTAGTGTTCATTGTTCGTCCTATACTAAAGTTACTCATTGTGGACCATGGTACTAGATTCCGTGCTGTTTCTGATATGGATTTAGAATCTGGAATGCTGACGCTAGAAAACTTCAAAACCGCACTTTCAAATATCCAAAGGCATCCAAAGTTGGAATGCATAAAAGGTCTGAGAATTTATATCTTTCTTTGTTGGACTTCATTATCTGCATTCTTTGTTCCTCCCAAATCCATCATTTCTGCCTGCCAAAGACTTGTGTATATAACTATGAAGCAAAGCAAAGCAATGACGTATTGTTTCCTGTCTTCTTCTTTTCTCCTTTTTGTTTCTTATGAAAATTGACGATTTAAGCAGATTGCTCTGTATTGGAACTTTACATTCTGGTATGCATGAAGAGGTTGGAAGTTAAAGAGCAGAACTCATACAATTTCAATGCTGTAATGAAAGGTGAATATGTGATTCTTGTCTTTCTAAGTCCTATTATTAAGTTTTCGCTTACATGTTTGGCATGTCTGGCAGAGTACAAAAGCATACACGATTCTGTCAAGACAGCTGACTATTTTGCAAGAAATGTTTGCTTACGGGTACGCTTAGCTCCTTGCTAAAATTGTGTTATAACAAATCTTATTGTTGTGTTACAGTTTAGCAGAACATTTTCATTTTTCACTTCTGCAGGCATTCGAACACCTTCTACAACGTGAACTAATTGGGTTTGCAGACAACAGAGGACAGAATCAATCCATTGAATTCAGTCCTGTAAAACTATTAATCTCTTCCCATGAACTACATCAGGGGATGAAATCATACGGTTCCTGTCCTGTAAGTCACTACAACAAAACTCTGTTTTTTTTTTGTTGGATAAAATGCATCAAAAGCTCAACTGAAACCGCTATTTCGAGGAATTTAATCACAATGTAGGAAAAGTTTTTAACACGTATCAGTACTGTTTGTTAGGTTTTATGTCATCGTCGTCGATCTTAATGACGAAAATAACGTGTACCGGACCACTTGGATTTCATGAGTTGTTTGTGTTGTTGACAGGCAATTCTTCAACAATTAATGGATCGTCAAAAGTAGAGTTGCCGAAGGGAGCTGCTTCATGTGCTTCATGTGTATCATAATCACAAGACGTGGTGTAATCTCTAGCATTTGTTTCATTTGATCTTGCTTGTGTATCGATATAAATAATTTATTTATGTAAAAGCATTATTGCTTTCCGTCATTGCGTTAAAGCACAATCTGCAGTCATTATGAAAAGCTAAAGTAGGGAGTATGACTGGAGTACAACTTTTTTAAAGAGCTCCTAACATAATGTTTTGATAATTTTAACTACAACTTTGCTATAAAATAGAGAGCGTGATTGGAGATACTCTACCGTCTAATATAATTTTGGAAATGCTTCCGATTTTTTCAGTGAGACCTTCTTGTTATATTTTTGAGCTCTCCTTCTCATCATTTAATGTTGCACGGTTCATTTTATCTATTTGATTAACATTTTCAAAATTTGAGTCTTCAACAGTATTACATGTTTCATTAAAAAAAAATTGAATAACATGATTCGTCTAAATAATTTTGACTTTAGTTGATTTTTGGTCGAGTTGATTAAAAAAATAAACACTTTTGGATCATAGAGTAAAACCTAACGGTAAACTTGAAATTCGGATTACGAAGTCCAGTGTTTTGGTTTGGGCTCGGGTCCGCAAATACAATAGCCACCATTACCATGGCTGCTTCCACACCTTTACCCAAGCTCACTTCGATCTGAGCCGCCCATCAACCGTCGAGCTCACTCGAAACCCAAAACCCAAAACCCCTCTCGCTCTCCGATCCTCCGCCACCGGATGAGTCGCCTCTGCACTCAATGACCCTCTGCGCCAGAGCTTCAAAAGCTTTAGCCGCCACTGCCTCCTCCGCCTCCGCCGTACACCACCGTCCTCTCAAGGTACGCCATTTCTTCGCCCTCTCTGGGTCATTCCACAACTCCTCCTCAATTACTTCTCTACCCACCACAGCTTTCTCCGAAACCCATTACCGGGACCTTATTTTCGACACCATTGACGAAAAGCCCTGGGCTTTTTGCAACTCCAAGTGGGTCTCCGATCGTTTCCAAGCTGTTGTTGTCGACCCCGACTTGTTTGTGCGAGTCCTCGTCGAGATTAGGACCCGACCCAGAATCGCTCTGAGGTTTTTCCGATGGGTAGAGGGCCAACCGGATTTTAAAAGGTCCGAGTTTGCGTTCTGTGTGATTCTTGAGATTCTGGCACACAACAATTTGATGAGGCCGGCGTATTGGGTTATGGAGAGGGTGATTAGTGTAAATATGCATGGGATTGTGGATGTTTTGATTAATGAGTATCTGTTTTCGAAGGTCTCGTTGAAGCTTCTCGATCTCTTGTTCTGGGTTTATACAAAAAAATTGATGCTTGAGCAATGTCTCTGGATTTTCGATAAGATGGTTCGAAACCGGTTGTTGCCAGACGTGAAGAACTGCAATAGGGTTCTTAGGATACTTAGAAATAAACACCTTGTGAGTAGAGCTAAAGAGGTTTACAGAATGATGGGCGAGGCTGGGATTAAGCCGACGATTGTTACCTATAATACTATGTTGGATTCATTCTGCAAGGAAGGAGAAGTGCAACAAGCACTTGACCTTTTGTCAGAGATGCAAAAGATAGAGTGTTTTCCGAACGACGTAACGTATAATGTGTTGATCAATGGGCTGTCAAAGAAAGGGGAGCTGGAGCAGGCCAAGGGACTGATCAAGGAAATGATGAAATCTGGATTGAGGATTACAGCATTTACTTATAACCCTTTGATATGTGGGTATTGCAACAACGGACTGCTTGAAGAGGCATTATGTCTTGAGAAAGAAATGGTAATTAGAGGAGCGAATCCCACCGTTGCTACTTATAATTCGTTAATGTATGGACTCTGCAAGCGGGGAAGAGTGATTGATGCCAGGGAACAGTTTTCCAATATGTTGAAGAGAAATATAAGGCCGGATATAGTTTCATACAACACTCTAATATACGGGTATTGTAGATTAGGGAACTTGGGGGATGCTTTCAGATTGTTTGATGAGTTGAGGCATAGGACTTTCACTCCTACTGTCGTCACCTATAACACACTTATGGATGGTCTTTGCAGATCCGGAGACTTGGCTGTTGCTCGACAGCTTAAAAAAGAAATGACCAATCAAGGAACTTGCCCTGATGTTTTTACATACACCATCTTGATAAATGGATCTTGCAAGGCGGGAAACTTATCGATGGCCAAGGAGTTATTTGATGAGATGTTGCTTAGAGGAGTGGAGCCGGACCGATTTGCGTACAATACTCAAATAGTGGGTGAATTGACGCTTGGTGACCCTTCCAAGGCATTTAGCATGCAAGAAGAAATACTGGCAGGGGGTTTCCCTCCTGATTTGTTCACATACAATATTTTTGTGAATGGGATTTGTAAATTGGGCAATTTGGATGAAGCATATACCTTGTTGCAGAAAATGGTACGTGATGGTATCGTTCCAGACCATATAACTTATACTAGCATCATTCACGCTCACCTGGAGAGTGGCCAACTCATGAAGGCAAGAGAGGTGTTCTATGAGATGCTTAGCAAAGGTTTGTCTCCTTCGGTGATAACTTACACAGTATTGATTCATGCACACGCGGCTAAGGGAAGACTAGAACTGGCATATATGTACTTCTTAGAGATGCAAGAGAAGCGTATTTTGCCAAATGTGGTCACCTACAATGCGCTGATAAATGGCCTTTGTAAAGTGATGAGAATGGACCAGGCTTACAAGTCGTTTACTGAGATGGAGGAGAAAGGAATAGCTCCAAATAAGTATACATACACTATTCTAATAAATGAGAACTGCAACGTAGGCAACTGGAAGGAGGCTTTGAGGTTGTATAAAGAGATGCTTGACAGAGAGATCGAGCCTGATTCTTGTACACACAGTGCACTTTTTAAGCATCTAGACAAAGACTATCAGTTGCATGCAGTTCGGTACCTTGAGAATTTAATTTCAAGCTAGTGAAGGAACTGCTCGTTTAAAGTATTGATGAGGCTATTGGTGGCGTTCAAGGTTTCTCAGCTGACTATTCAAAGAGAGGCATGAGATATTAAGAGGGATTTCTCAACTCCAAGAGAACTCTGTTGTGTTAACCACCAAATTCCCTTGAGTTATACTGCAAGTAAGATATCTCCTTTCAACTTTCGCTTCAACATAGCACATTCTCAAACTTTTAATATTCTTCTTGGCTTGACAGCTTTCCCGGTTCAATGTTTTACAGGTCACTTGCTAAATAGGGTTGCTGATGGTGATTGGTGAGTTTGGCAAACCTGTAACTTGAAAGGTTGAGTCCATATTTACCAGATTTTTGTGCTGTTGCCAACTTTAGAAGAATATACTCAAACTCAGTTGTTGAATTGGATTATTGATTGGTTATCAGAAACCATTTTTTCGGAAGAGAACATCAGAGTGTACAGATAAAACTCTCAAGTGTATCATATTGTTCCAAATAAAACACCTGACAAGATTATTGGTTCATTATTTTCCTTCTTATTTTGTTTCATGAGGTAATAGGAAGGATGGAAGTGCTGCCATGTTCTGTATTGTTGTAACGAATGTGGTTATCGTTAATGTTTCTGTAGCGTTATCTTGGACAGCCTTCCTGTAACCATTATGAAATGTAGGTTCCGGTGATTCAAGAACTTTAACAGTACAGAAAGACTCTTTCCAGAGGACATGCATGTTTCAGTTTTGTTCACGTTTGCCTGTCTCTTCAATTATTTCCAGAGGCGTAAAATGTGGCAAGTAGAACTTCAACTTGAAACATAACGGCCACTACATTCGTTACCCTTCCGGGCAGAAATGAAGACAGGATTCTTGTTGGTCTGCATCTCCTCGGTTGCTGCATGAGGTGCGTGTGAGGTGACTGAAAGAAAATTTATCTGTAGATGTTGGCCAAGGAAGCCAAAGAGTCTCACTTGCACACATTCACTTCTAATTTACAATCGCCTCTTTTGTTCTTTCTGATGAGCCCACTTGTTAGCAATGTGGGACAGAAGAATGTTGTTTATATGGTAATTAGTAATTAATTACGCACTTAATCTCAAAGAGCAACATGTCTAAAAGTCCAAACATTCGTTCAAACTGATGCTTAGCATAATCAGACCAAGGGAAAACAATTGCATAATCGACATGGTAAACACCGGTCGTGCTTAGTTTTACTAATTGTTTTAGCAGAAGAGTCTACTGCTTGTCTCATTATGTTTGATGCACACATCCCTTAACTCTCCATTTGGCTTTGCTTGTTTGTTCCCTTCGTTTGGATGTGTTTTTAAAATAATTGAAAGTGGTTTTGGTGAAAATATTTTTAGAAACAATCTTTAGTAAAAATGTTAGTAAATCTTGGAAAAGCACTTAAAGTGCTTCTTGGAATAAGCACATAACTGGTGTTTTTTTCTAAAAAACACTTTAAGGCTTTTGGAACAAAAAAATATTTTCTCTAAAAACGCTTTTAGTCATTTTAAAAGTACATCCAAACAAGCCCTAACTCTTGCCGGTTCACTAACTCACAGCGACGTTGTCATCGTTGCAGGTCAAACTTTGCTTGGGCATAAAGAAACAGAGCAATTTCCCGTCTTTGCTGATGTTGAAATCCGGGCGTTGAAATACGCCACGTTAGAATTTTTCCATAGATGCAGAAAAAGGAAAAGGATCCTTTCCTGGGGATCTTAGGGATCCTGCGATTGTGTCTGTTCATCATACATCGAGCGGTCAGAAATCATTTTAAATTTTAAAATTTAAAATTAAATATAAATAGTACCTAACGAAAACTGATCGCATAATGTACAATAAACGGATACAATCGCAGGATTCTTAGGATTCTCAGGATCCCTAGGATTCTTAGGAAAATAATGCCGCAATGATCCTTTTCCGCAGAAAAATACTGATAAGAGTTTGAGTTCACACTGTAACTTGGCATTGAGGAATACGTGGACGGTGGACCCCAAGAATCAACTTCTTGAGGCAGTGAAAAATTAAGCACTGCTCGTCTTGTGTTAGTTTTCTGTATTACAGCAGCAGCATTGTGGATTCCTTTTTCATTGGGTATCGGAAGACCTAGAAAGATTCTGAAATAAACTATAAGAAAAAGATATGGAGTATTTGGAGCTAACGGAAAACTTAGCGTAAAACCAAGCTCAGTGGTGTTTTAAGATTCATACAGTCAACCCCACCTAGTGAGATAAGACTTGATTGTGATTTTATTCTCTTTCATCGATGTAACTTTAGAATGGTAAATGTAAATTTATTCACCATAATTCACCTCCTACGACAACTCAAGGCATAGCTTGTACTAGACATATGCAATTGTTTTATTTTTATTTTTTGGTCATATGCAATCGTTTTATTTCACAAAAAGTGAAGTAAGAACAAGGGTTGTGTGAGCTTGTGAAAGGACACTTGTTAGTTACCCGGTGCATTACATCCCCATGCAAAGACGCATTTTGAGCTTAAAAGCTGAGATACAAATTTTCGCTAGCTTGCTAAAAGTGAAAAATGTCTTATTATGCTGACACGAAAAAAAGAGAACGTGCGGATATCACTTTACGATAATTTTTAACTGTGAAACATCCCAAAACATCAATTTTACTTTCTGTCTCGAAGTGTACAAAAAACAAAGGTAACCTTCAAAAGCAAGAATCAAAATCAAATCAAGGGAGACAAGCCTTGGAGAGATGGAAGAGTTTATTTTTTCTATATCCAACAGCCAATTGGTTCCCCCAAATGTCCGTTTACTACGAAATGGTTTGGAATGAATTGTTTGTTTCTATTAATCCAATCATTCATTAAATTCAAACCGTGCTTAATCGGAGACTACGAGCATCAAATCGTACATTACTACGATCCTCACGTGCTTAATCGGAGACTAGCTTTAACTTCTCTAAAAAAAGTGTCTTTCAGCTAAAAGCGCTTTTATTGTAAATACGTAAAAAAATTTGCAGTGTTTTCTAGAAAAGCATTTGGAAGTGCATCATGAAGAAGCATCCTAGTGAAGCTTTTTTTTTTTTTTTTTGGTCAAAAAACACTTTTAGTGCTTCCAGAAGCACTCTCAAATGGAGACAAACTCACTATATACATACAGTGACGGAGCCACCTTTAGACCAGGATAGGCTTGGGCCTATCCTCAAATTATTTTTTCCTAACAACCTCTACTATCATTAATTAGTTTTATAATGCAACTATCAACTTGAATTTGTATTGTATTGGTTAGTCCAATTAACTTCAATCCAACAAATACAAAGCCTTAAATTTTTT
>JAOEHR010000067.1:2290485-2300946 GCA_025448175.1 Aronia arbutifolia
AAAATGATTTGAAAATTTTGAGTTTTAACGAAAATGACAAAATAAAAGGAAAGTGAATAGTACTAGGTTTGATTTTTTAGTGTAAAAATGTGTTTTTTCTTTAAAATGAACAGTATCGTGGACTTTTCGTTAAAACCCTTTTATATTTTACTCTTCCCTTTCTTTTCTTTTTTTCTCTGTCCTTTGTTTAGTCTTTTTGATTTATGAAAATCATGAATGAGTCAAACTGAATTATATGGCTGAGGGTAGAAGAGCACAGGTTTTTACTTATTATTGAAACGCTATGGTAACTGTAAATTCGTTCTATTTCGTGCAAGTCCTTTTTTATGAGTAAGTGTTGGAAAACACAATGTCTTATGAGTCATAACCCGCAAGAAGAGTAACTTCGTAACACTACAAGAACATTCAAATGCTCGAATAAGCATTATGTTATGTGTGATGTATCAAACTCAAAGTCAGGCTTAACTTGTAAAGTTGTTCTTGCATGCCACATCCCAGAAAACCTTTGGGTTTGTCGGTTAAGGACTCTCAGATGTTCGAAACAAAAATTACCAAGAAATAAAATTTGACTAGAAATACCTAATTTTTGAAAGCGGAAAGACGACATCTTTGTTGATAAAAGACGTCTTGTACTTAACTTTTCATTTCTTTCTCTTGCCCTGGAATAATTCGGGGCTATCGGTTCCGTTCTGTTCTCTCTCTCTCTACCTCTTATTTTTTGACCGAACTGCAAAATCTTTTATGCCCGGAATCTTTCTCGTGACTTAACCAAAAATCCGGCTCACATTCCTTTTAGGCATATAAGAATTGGTGAAAATATTAAATATTTAGTCTAATTCCACCGTAATTTTGATACTCTTTTATCCGTTCAACAAAAATCATCACAAGACACAAATTAGTAGAAAATTAACGTACCGATTAAGAACTCAACTCCTTTTGAATTCAGTGTCTGATGCACAGATTTAGCAATTACCGCACCAATTAAACATAGAGATTATACTCAATGTAGCAATCCAGCCAATATGGAAATTAATTTATTTTTTTTTTGACCAAGATGGGAATTAATTAGTGACACAATAATGTAATTAGTTAAATTAGTTAACATGGAGTGGGTCATCGGAACTTGCAAAACCACTGGCCCAATATAATGGGGCACTCACCATGTCCAGTCCAGGAATTAAACCCAGGGAATCCGTACATCAAACTTGGTTCCGGATTCCTGGCAATCTGAAGCGTGCTTCTGTGAGGCGGCCCGGAGCTCGTGTGCCACGTGCGTGTCACGTGCCAGGTAATCATTTGTCCCGTCCATCATGTCCTAATTTCATCTGTTGTCGCGAACTTGTCATAATTCATTTTCACTTGTAAGTGAAAGATTTTAAGTTTGATTATTGTCAAAGGCAAATTTAAAACACATTATTGCTAGCTCATAGTGAGGCTAAACTCATCCCTTCCCCTTAGTGTAGATAATATCGTTTGTCAAAAAAAAAAAAAAAAATCATCTCTTGTCTTCTTCTTTGCTTTCACACATTCTGCCCCTGTATTATGTCTAAATTACAATTCTGCATTTTCCTTGGAAAATAAAATGATGCCCAATAGTAAATAAAAAAAATAAAATAGAATGAGAATAAAATTTCAAATAAACCTTAACAATAGATTAAATGGGTATATAAGACACAAATTTAATATAAATGCAAAGAGAAATGTTAAGGAGACTCTAAAAAGTCAGATTCTTTATAGACTCTCTAACACCTCATGTTTTTGTCATAATATTTTATAACTTTGGCACGGAAATTATGTTACTGTGATGTGGCAAGAGTCTATAGAGAGTCCACTTTGAGTGAGTCTCCTAAACATTTCTCAAATGGAAAAACAATAACGTAAATACAACTAAACTAAAGCGAACAAAATCCGCACTTATAACAAAAGAAACTGACTAAAATCACAAAAGTTAAAATAGCTGCAGAAGCTTTAACGTAAATACAACTAAACTAAAGCTGACAAAAGCCGGACAAATAACAATAAAAACCCATCGAAATCTAGTGTAATCCATGTGCAGCCCAAAACTACCAAAATTCTAAAAGGTAGTACACAAGGCTACATTCTCTACAAATCCACAAGATGGTACACTATCATAATATAAGTAGAGAGACATTGAGAGCTATACTTTAAAGTGGTACATTAACACTGTCGTCACTTATATTATACAACATAAAGTATCACATTTTGTTCTGAGTACACACAAAATTTCTCCATTAACATAGCCTAGCTCTTTGTAATTTCTGGTGGTTAATTCTAATCATTTGACTTTAATTTGTTTCCCAAAGTGTTAAACACCAAAAACCCCTGGAATCCACCTGTCTATGAGTCAGATTGTATTACCAAATCTAACCTATTGCCTTGCAAACATATAAAAGTGGATTAGCTTTATATTTTATTACCATGGTCGGTTCGTAATATTAGTCTGCATGCAGGGTTGTTGTAAAAGAGGAAAGCACAAAAACAGTCAGCTGGTTTTCTACTTTTCCCTGAGCACTTTTTAACCTAAACTGGAAGGTGGCACACAAAACCTCCGGTTTTCGCCTCGCAACCCTCCAAAAACCACTGCGCACCACCCCGGAAATGCCGGAAATGCCCCTCACCAACTCTGTTAAATACACCTCCAATCTCCTCCATTCACATTGTAGTTTGGAGAGAATGAGAATGAGCTGCAACGGATGCAGGGTGCTTCGCAAGGGGTGCAGCGACGAATGCGAGATCAGACCCTGCATTGACTGGATCAAATCCTCCGAGTCCCAAGCCAACGCCACACTTTTTCTTTCCAAATTTTATGGCCGCGCTGGCCTCCTCAATCTCATCAATGCTGGCTCCCCAGCCCTCCGCCCTGGTAAGTGAAAAATTAATCCAAACTCATTTCAATATTGTATGCACATATGAGCTAAGTCAGTCGCACCATTCTGTTTGTTTCTAATTTCAAGTTGAATAAATTTAAAAAACAGAATTAACTAGGAATGTGTAGACTGTGCAATTTGAAAAGAAAAAACAAACAGATGTTAGAAAATCATTTCTAAAAAAATTAATATCGCCCATGTTCAATTAATTTATACATTTTTCTTTTAAAAATTTGATAATAATTTGTTCTCCTTTCCTTCTTCAAATTACAATTCTGAATTTTCTAAAAATGTATGTGATTTTCTATTAGCTATTTTCAAGTCGTTATTGTACGAGGCGTGTGGACGGATCGTGAACCCGACGTACGGCTCGGTGGGGTTGATGTGGTCCGGGGGCTGGGACCAATGCCAGGCAGCCGTTGATGCAGTTCTTGAAGGATCGCCCATCATAGGAATTGATGCGGATGTGCTGAAGCGGAACACGAATCCGAACCTGGATCCTCCTCGCAAATCCGGGGACATACGCCACGTGTCCAGGGACACAACCTCGGGCAGTTCCTCTCATAACAAAGCTACAACCAGGAACAAGCTCAAGAGGTCCATGAACCGGCCCAAAATCCAACCAGACTTTGCAACCGGGTCAAACACCAAGAGTTTGGCACAACTCTGTAATGTTCCAGACCCGGATGACTTGTACCCGATTCCGCAAGGAAACGGGTCTAGCGGAGATCAACAAGCTGCTGGTGATCAAGATGGAGCGGTAGGGTTGGAGCTGACTCTTGGTCTTGGGTTACCTCCTCTAACCCATCTTAATTAATTAATTAGTTATTAATTTTGTGATGTGGATGTTTGAGGGAGTGACAAGTGGAAAGGAAAGTTACGAGGTGTAAGCACAAATATGCTTCATGCAATGCGGGAAGGGATCTGAGTTGGTTGTGTTTTTACTGCTGTTCCTTTTTGTGTTACTTTTTTGCTTAGAAAATATGTGTCGGCTAAAATTTTGAGTGGAGTTCTGGTTTGTTGTAAGAGAATTAGGACAGATTTATACATATATGCGCAAGCAAAAACATTTACTTTAGATTTCGCATTTGGCGATTCATATATGTAAATTTCAGTCAAGATCGTTAATGTACCAGTTCTTCACCGAAAGTGTGAATTGGTTTCCTTTTTATTTTGAATAATTAAATTGAATATAACATTACGAATACAACATCACCATCCTGAAAAAAGACTAGGAATCTTCAAAGAACGAGAGGATTAGGCAAGTCGAACTACGCGCAAAGCTTATCCGGAACCAAAGTTCTATCAAGCTTAGAGAACAATTGGAGAGAAGGAACACCCGATACTAAAGAAACATCCACAATAAATTTGGGATGCTTTCATATGTATGCTATTTTAGAAAGTGACACATATGCATTTCTCAAAAGGGCAAAACCAAGCTAATAAGACTTCCCGCTTTGTGAGTGTCGAAGGGAACGTCTATCGTACAAAACCTTACTCTTGTTTTTTTTTTAAATTTGTTCTCATGATCTTTTGATCACAAAGAAACACATGAATTTCTAAGTCTAATAAAATGCTAGTCACGTATCAGTCCCTTCTTCGTCTCACACGACTAGTTGTCGAATCTAAGGAAACAAGTGACGGGTAATGTGTTGGTGGGTTCCGAGTCATATGAACAAAAAGACTAAGAAAAGACACTTGCATGGAGGACACGGAATAATTTTATCAGAGATGCGAACGCAGGATACTTCATGTCTTGTGCTGTGACTCAATCTGCTGCAATACCAAGTAAAAAAACTGAATTTCCATTTTAAGATTTGCTCGATTATCTTTGAAAATAATCCGCAACGTGCGTAGACCTTGTTTTGGATGCACAAATGGATTAATAAATTAATCATTTTACAATAAACAATTGCAGAGGTGTTAATTGACTACATTTTTTCAATGACCGAGAAATTAACCTGGAGTGATTTGCATGAACATATAAATCGAGTGAAACCCATATATATATAGCTACCACGGAGTAAATTCGCATCCAAATTGGATGCAAATAATTGCTTCTTTTTTTTTCCAACAGAAAATTGGGTACGAAAGTTCTTTTTTTTTTTTTCCAAGCAGAGCCCACATCTGTAAAAATATTTATTTTATTAATTAATGGATTTACACGCTGCATGCATGTATACACAAACTCAAGTTTACTACAAGGTAAACTTATGGGCTGAGCCACCGGTGGACGTTCATTTGGCAAGCACGGGAAAAGCAGATCCAGCAAAGGATGCTCTCTTGACAAACCTCCCTTTCATTCTTGGCCTCTTCTCCGCATTCAGCTTTCGAACTTCGTACCTTATTTTCTTCGAGAACAGCCTTGTTCTCCGCTTTTCTCTGTATCTTGACACCCTCGCCTCCCTCCCTCCGTCCACCATTGCCGGATGTACCCCGATTCCGTTCAAATCTCCGTAAGGGTAATGAAGTCCAGGTCCACATACACCCTGCAAGGTTCACAAACATAGTCCTTTGTTAATTCTATTTATTGTATCCCTCCACATATATAATCAATTATATTAAGCATTTATTTATCAATTAACGAATTTGAACTTTAGACTTCTTTCAACAAATTATTGCAAATAAGATTTGTACTGAAGACCTCATTTGTATTCATATACATTCCATATTACTTGTATTTTATACCAAAGGAAAAGAATTGAAGACTTAGGGCAAGAAGTACAAACCATGTAGTCAGGCAAACAATCGGAGTCGAAATCCGGGCGGTCACCGGAGGTCCACGGGGAGCCATCCCAGGCTGTAATCACCGCCTCGTAATCCAGCCTCAAAATCGTCTTCCTCTTCTTGCTCTTATCTATTGCATCTTCGTCCGCCTCCTCATGTTCATGATCTTGGGTACAATTACTATCGATTCCCATTGTCATTTTGTCATCCTGCTCACCGCACGATGCAGGCGAGTCATCATAATCTTCAAAATTCAAAACAAAAGGCTCCCTCATCATATCAATCTCACCCTCCCCCAATTGGCACCCCATAAAATCAACACCGTCTATTCCATCTTGATCATCATCCTCCTCTAGCTTCACTCTACCATTCGATTCCTTTTCTTTACAATCCCTCAACCCTAACCCTTCCATCCCAAAACACTGATCGTCATTGAGGCCCCTCCCCAGCAAACTATCCACGTCAGCCGCGAACTCCGCAAGATCCATGTCGCTCGGAAGCAGAAACCCATCCTGGCCGTTAAAATTCGGCAACGACGAAACTGCTTTGGATTGGCTTCCAACATGATCAGAAACAGTACTAAGATTGTTAGCTTCGTAATTCGCAACTGCATCTTCACTAGAGTTACCAGAGTTACTGCACAGCTCCGCAACAGATGGATCGAATATCGGAACCCTATAAAGCAGCTGCTGGTCTTCCTCATTTTCTTCATCGTACGAGTTAGTATCGTCTCCCCCAACTTCCGGAACCTGTGGAAACAGGTTCCGGATTCCATTTCCATCCTTAGATTTTCCATGATGTGTCATGGACTTCCCGCCCCGCGGCGTTCGCGGCTTCCGCGTGAACCCTCGGTGCCATGACGGTGCCGCCGAGGTCTTCGAAACAGCGGTCGTTCGATCATCTTTGTTGCTAGGTTTGAGAGACGACGCCGTCTTCAAGAGAACCCTTTCGTGCCGACGGGCCAATTGGTTGGCGGAGTGCACGGCGGAGTCGCAGGCTTCGCATAAGAAAGCGTCGTCAGCAGCGCAGTACCAACGAGCTCTCTTTTTTATGCAGCTGTCACACGCTCGGGCTGTTTTACCGCCGACGGCATGTGCCACTTTCTTGCTAGAATTCATCAAAATTCGACCGCAGATTTGAAATCCAAAAATCTTTTTGGCGAAAGTTTAAAATAGTGCGAAGTCGAGAATGTGCACAGAACTGTTTGATGAATGCACTTTTATTTAGGTGAAGAGCGCAATACACAGCCCGGGCTTTTACAGTGCATATAACAGCGAAGGCAGCTCTTGGATTTGCACTTTTGGGGAGGAGAGAGAGAGAGGGGATTGTACTTTCGGGCCCAGGCGACGCCTTATCTGTATCCTTATTGGTTGAGTTTAGAAAGTCGATCCGAATCCCCGGCTTCCCATTGGCTACTCTCCCCATCGACGGATTTCTCGTTTGTTAGTGGATACCGGTCCCACCTCTCACCTTCTAATTGCCCTACTTTTTCTCGACCCGAATTTGAAAAGGACCGTTTTGTTGGTTTGTCAACCCTGCCCCATTTAGTCATCAGTACTACTTGTTTAACTTTCGGACTCTTGCATTCCCTCCATGCATTGCGGTCCCCACACCGACGTGTCCTCTCAAAAGGTCTTGCATTTTTTGGATTTTATCCACCGAAAATCCTTTACGGAGCGTGACATAGGACCAATCAGCCAATAATATCAGTCCACATGCATCAAGATCATCTTCTCACCCTGGACCTGGAGAGGTAACTCATTCAGATAATAAACACAGATCTATCAACCAAAAAGTAAAAGAAAACACAGATCTAACCGTAACTTCTAGTATTGCTGCCTATATAACTTTCAAAACTATGCCTCTTTCGCCATTTTGGTTAGAAGTTAAGTTTGTTTAAGGGAAGTGATTTCCGAACTCTTTATTTTCCTCATTCAATTCTTCTTTTTATAGCCTTTTATGATTTACAGAACCAAGAGTAAACAAAACCAAACGACGTCTTCAAATAAGTATGTATCTAGCATAGCGAATGAATAGATCTTGAGTTGTATGCTCGAAAATATGTTTGCGATATTGATTTTATAGCTAGTTGATTGAAAGTAGAAATGATGTCGACGAAATTTTTTTCTACCTCGATCGATAAGAAGTCATCCCTCATAAGTCACTCTTGACTAGTAATAGAAAGAGATGGGTTGGACTAGGAATATGAAAAGCCGATTGGGGCACGATCTTGACATACAAAAAATGTTTGAAAATATATATAGGTCGTGAATCGTGATGATTAGTGGTTTAAATTGGCTAGCTTGCTTAACACATATCTCCTAGCTAGTTAATTAGATAAAAGGATAAGTATTAACTGTGTATAGATAAAGCTGATGTGGAGATCTCTGCAATTGCATAAGATTACCGAGATTGCCGTATGTTCTTGAAGAAAATTGACATGATATTATGAATAATACTTGGCTCGTCAAAAGATGAGTATGAGTTTCTTAAAAAAAATATATCGACATAATATTACGATTAATAGAACTTTATATTTATGACCAGACCGTTCATATTATAAATCATTATATAAAATTGTTTTTCCAAAATATCATATAAAAATAAATACAAAACTCTGTGATTCAAACATGAATAATTTTAAGTTTGAATTCATATTCCTCCTTAAGTAGCTAAGAATATTATTTCTTGTTTTGGTTACGTGGAAAAGGACATATGTGTAGTTATCTGTCTGTGTAGGACCTAAACAGTAATTGCCCATCCCTCTCCATCTATCTCCAAAATAATTTAGAATCTGGCTCACTTGTGTATGTTTGTCTACTATGCCAACATGTATGTTTGGGATAAGGTTTGGGAATATGTTTTACCAAATTAACTACAGGGTGGGAGTGTAGGGAGAAATGGAAGATAATATATCAGAACCAAAATAAAAATAAAAAATTGTTATTAGTGTTTAGTCTTTATTTTTCATTTTGTGCGTCATTGCATGTACAATTTTTTTTCTTTATCCTTCCATTAGGTAATTTATTTTTTCCTCTCCACATAGCAAAAGACCAAAATAATTATCAAACGAACCCTTTATTTGCTTTCGATTTTTCTTATATAATATCTTATGAGAAAGTTACAAAATAAAATAATGAGAAACGTATTGAGTTATAAAAAAAAATTAAAAAAAAAAAAAAATCCCACCTCATGAATTTGAGAAGTAATATAGGACTCACCAACCAATGATTGATAGAATTAGAAAAAAATAAAGCAAATAATGTATGTAACTAATCAACTAGATAATATCAAAATGTTTTTTTGATACCTATATATTTACACGAGGAGATAGAAATTTGGATTGAGTCACACAATGAACAAGCTATAATAAAATGGTATTGTGCTCGTCATTCATAAAAGTTCAAATTTAATATACTTATAATTGTGATAAATGCAGATAAACCGTAATACTAAATGATTATTTTGTTAATACTAAAGTGGAATTTCAAAATATCTCTAAGTATGATATTTTCAAGAGAAAGTCGAAAATATCTCTACATAAAAATATCTGCTCAAAAAGCAATTCTGGGGCTTAGTTTTGTTGAAAGACATGGTTATGGTAAACACTGGGCCTGAGGCCCAGTGCTCGTAAGCATTTTACGCTCGGCCCAAAAGGCGCATTGTGACTGAAACCTGAGTACGTAAAGCCAGAAGCGGCAACAAGGGCAATTTCGTCATTGAGTAATCCGATCGCCTTGTTCGGTGTAGGGTTTATTGGTTGGGTACTCTGCTGAGCTGCTGGGGCAAACCACTGTTCCCGTCCAAGATCACAGGCTCGCTCGGTCTAAAGGCTCAAGCTTTGTAAGTTTTTGCTTGAAACGGTGCAGCAAGCTCTGCAACTTTCTTCGCACTCTGTAATTTTGCTCACCTGCATATATAGATAGATGTTATCTTCGCCATTAATTTTTTCGATTCAAGTTATGAATACAGCTTTAATTTTACTTAATCGAACTTTTACCATTGGGATTTGTATCGATTTTGATTGTGGCCCGGTAATTATATCTGATTATGGAACTCCAAACTGCAATTAAGCAAAACCATGTTTCCAGCTTTGATAATTATACTTTTCAATGATTATTTGAGATGAAAGTTTTGGACGTTTTAGAGATTGGAATGCAGAAATGTAGTTTATGGAATTGAAAACACCGAAACCATTGATGCAGTATAAACTATATAGGGTATTTAGTTATTATGCAGAGTAAATTATGCACGCGTAAATCATGCAGTTTAATCGTTACAGTTTTTGCCCGAAAGAGGGAATTTGGGTTCACATTTAGTCACCGAAGATGGTTCCATAGGTTTTCTGATGAAGAGGAATTCGAGGATATGCAGTCCTTCTTTCTGTTATAGGATGGGATTCGATATATATATGTATTAGAGTTAGTTTGTTTCAAGTAGTGAACTGATCGCACTTAAGATGGACGTTTATGAATTACTATTTTGTAGGTGTTGTTTCTGTTTCGCAAGATCAATTCAGATTATTGATTACGCTCCTAAGTTAGAAAGAATAAGGATGATAAAGTAATATTCTCTACCTCGATGCGTAAATTAGTGCTTAGTGTTGAGTTACTTTGAGGAGCTAATTTGAGATCGATATATGAGGTTTATATTTCTCTTTGAAAGAAAGGGATAAGAGTTCATAATTTGAGGTTATTTAATAGCCCTTTTAAATAGGAAATTTTAGGATCGTGTTTAGCTGACGTGTTTGATACTTGGTACCTTTTAAAGTATTGATCCATGATCCGATGGAAACGGAAGCCATTGTGGTGCTCCATACATCTTAAATGGCGTTATTAAAACAATC
>JAOEHR010000067.1:2316967-2327982 GCA_025448175.1 Aronia arbutifolia
TCAATTTGTTTCTCCGATCATCCCCAAACGCCAACTCTTGCCACTCCCGACGCGTCAACCTCCCTTTGCATCTCTCTCTCTCTCTCTCTCTCTCTCTCTCTCTCTCTCTCTCTCTCTCTCTCTCTCCTCTTTCGGATTTGGATCTGGGGCTATCGGGGGTCTGTTGGGTAGAATTTTAGGGTGGGTTGGTGATGGTTATTGGCAGTCTGGGAGGTGCTGCGGTGGTGTGCGTTGGTTCAGGAGTGGGGATGGGTGTGCTTTGGGTGGTTGAATCGCAGAAGGCATATGGAGGAGTGGGGATGGGTGCGCTTTGGGTGGTTGAACACGACAGGGCTCTGGGCTTTTGCTTCACAGACCCTGCGATTTCTGTGATTTCATCATGAATCTTTGCTTCCTTTTCAAATTCCATGCGGAATCTGCATCTCATTCATCTTCTCCGGTGCGGCCTGAAATTTTTGTCCCAAATTCATTTCCGTGATGGCGGTGGCGTTGGGGAAGTTTTGCTGGTCCAAGATCAGAAATAGAGGGACAGAAGCAGGTTGAAGGGAGGAGAAGATAAGGGTGTTTTGGGTAGAAAAACCTGATTCCGGATGAAGGCTTTGTCCCGGAATCCGAATACTAGCTATTGTTCGGTAGTCTGATTCCGGGAATATCAGGAATTGGATTGCTGATTTTGAGTGGACCCCACATAAATTTCTATTCCCAAATGGTTAGTAAACGCCGGAGTCTCTTGGAAGGAATGCAACTCCCATTCCCCTTGTTCCATTCCGGTTTCGTAAACATGCCATCAATGAATCACATTGGAGTGATCCTAAGCACTGCAAACACTACAATGTAACCACTTACAAACCCTTCCACTCATGTTTAGTTTCCAGATCAATTGGATCGTTGCGATTATGGGTTGGATGTCTAATTGTCCAAGTTGTAATGATAGTATCTTGTACCTGAACCGGTGGCAAGTGCTAATGCGGTCTGAGGGAAAGGATTTCTTCTTGTCTGCTGAGCTTTTCTTTGGCCTACCACATTCATCATAAAAAATAACACATAGATGTTGAATTGAAGTTGAAATGCAATATTCATGTGTAAATTATTGTTTGTGTACAGCTTTGGTATGCTTATGCAAAAACTACAGCAGAGTAGGATGCATGGAGAATTGCCGAGGAGAGCAGAATGGATCTCGTGGTGGTGAATCCGTCGTTTGTGGTTGGTCCTCTGCTAGCACCACAACCAACCAGCACACTATATATGATACTTGCTATAATGACAGGTTAAACCACGTGACAATATTCTAGTACCGAACAATAATTTATCCAATTTGAGAATAAGTATATTGAATATGCCGTTAGGTTCAAGAGGGGAGTTCCCGAACACGACCGTAGGATTTGTGCACATAGATGATGCGGTGGCTGAGCACATTTTAGCAATGGTGGAAAGCAAAGCGTCGGGAAGGCTGATATGTTCGAGCTCAGTTGCGCACTGGTCGGAGATCAATGAGATGTTGAGGGCCAAATATCCATCCTATCCATATGAAAACAAGTGAGTATCTCTAGTGGTTTTAAGTTTTTCTTGGTTTAGTATGAATAATTATTAATGGAATTAAACATAAATTGTAGGTGTAGCAGCGTGGAAGGAGACAGCAATCCACACAGCATGGATACCAGTAAAACAGCACAACTGGTATTTCCACCTTTCAAAACGCTTGAAACAATGTTTGATGACTGCATCACTAGTTTCCAACAGAAAGGATTTCTATGAACGAATCGCGCAAGGCGTTGCCTTTGAGTGCGTTCCAAGTTTTGTTTTAAGATACAGTCTTAGCATTCGTCTCCTGCACCCGAAGCCTTGAGTTCGATTTTCCCCTCCACTTGTCTAGAAGGGAGAACAAATCAATAGTAGTGGATGAGGAATGAGCAAGGGTGTTAACGCAGGATCTCCATCATTATTTGTGTTTTGTTATCTTCTTCTTTTCCTTTTTCAATATTCAATTTTTGCTTCGTTAAAGTTTTTGGCGTGTCTTATGCCTTTTGACCGTCAAAGTTTTGGACAGAGCTTTTAACAGAATGTTTGATTCTAGGGATCTACTAGTTTGGCTAAAGTGGTGTTTTTACATTACATATAAATAGTGAGTTAAGTTGGTGAAGATCGTTCTCTTTGCTAAACTAAGGTGTATGTTCGAGTTCTGCTATCAGCAATTCCTTTTGATGGGTGATATGTTAAAAAAAAAACCTAAGACCTTTTTGTAAGTTGTCAAAGAGACTTGTGGTATGCTCTGATCCCGAGATGAGAGAGACTCCCCTCACTCTAAACTTTTTGTTACCAAAATAAAAACAATAGGCATGTTTACTTGTAATGGAGTCATGAATCGAAGAAGTGAAAAAAATAATTAAAATGAGATCAACTAGTCCCGAAGTAAATTTGATTTTTAATTGTAAAGTATTTAATTACAGATTTTGACAGTCAAGATTAGGAATTAAAAAAATGAAAAATTAATGAAAATGGCTTGAAAACTTTGAGTTTTAACGATAAAGACAAAATACAAGGTAAAATGAACAGTATTAGGATTGACTTTTTAATGTAAAAATATGATTTTTCGTTAAAATGAACAATACCAGAAACTTTTCGTTAAAATTCGTTTAAAAAAATGATAATACTTTCTTATCCATTGTAAAAACCAGAATCAAATGTAATAATAAAAGCTGTGACAAAAAGTCGTGATGCAGAATTGTTAACAATTAATCTAAAGGAAAGTGACGTTCCTCGCTTTGATTTCAATCTAAAGACAAGACGTTAATTACGGTTTCTTTTTCTTTTTCGTTGTTTAGTCACATTTTTTTATAATTCAAGTCCAAAAGCTTCAATGCGTTTTTAACTGGAAAATCTTATAAATTTTATTTGAAAAAAAAAACACATTTAGGCTTTTGGAGCTCACAAGCACAACATTGTTTTCGTCATTTTGCACATAAGTTTGAATCTTCCTCAAAATGTTAGCATAGCTTTAGTCTCTTTGAACACTAGGTCTTAGTTCCCTTTTAAGTTTTTACAGATCTCCCACCAAAACATCGCATTCCAAACTATTTGGTGTAAATACAATACATTTTAAACAGCCTTAGTATTAATCCTATAAGTAAATAGGGAGTTTTAACGAAAAACCCGCGATACTGTTCACTTTAACGAAAAACCACATTTTTACACTAAAAAGTCAAACATGGTATTATTCACTTTAACGAAAAACCACATCGTTAAAACTCAAAGTTTTCAAACTTTTTTCATTAGTTTTCCTAAGTAAATAAGAAGCTTGAAAGCACCATAACTCTAGTGGCACAATTATTATTATTATTTTTTTTTTTTGAAAGCTAGTGGCACAATTATTAAGACCAGATGAAACTGATTAGTGGTTTGCCTTTCCATTAACATAGGGGACGTTCACTTATTATTCATAAGTAATGCGAAATGATTGCTCCTTTGTTAAACAGCAGATTTTATAATCAGTTTCATCTGATTAAAACAGAAAAGTCAGTAAAAAATAGAGAAGTTAGTAAAAACTTTTAAAAGTTAAAATAATTTTTTACCGTTTGATCAAATTTCAAGAGTCCGAATCACTTGATAAGTAGACTTTGGAGGAGGAGATCCGGAGATGATCTCTTTCCGAATTTTATAAGCAGTGGCATGTGATGTTAGAGGAACCCAGATCCTCTTCGGATCTAGTGAAATCTGAGCCTAAGAATCAAATGATCCGGACCCTTGAAATTTGATCAAACGGCTACAAACATGAAGCCCCTCTAAAAACTATAATAATTGTAGTCGTTGGATCAAATTTCAACAGTCCGGATCATTTGATTCTTAGACTCAAATTTCCCAAATCCGGAGAGATTCTGGGTTCATGTTAGAGGATCTTCGCTAGGACACGTGCCAAGTAAGCAGAGGCATTGAAGGTGTGTCACCAAACACCCATTGGTTTGGTTTAAGGGACTTGGAAAGGAGAGCGAATTGGATTTATTGGACTACAGCTAGCTCAAAGGGACCTGCAAGGATTTTACTGCCTCTACTTCAAGATATGCTTTGTTTGGCAAAAGAAAACCCAGGTCCACTCCTACAACCCTCACTACGTTTTCACAACAACGAAGAACACAGGGACTTCCTCGCTCCTTTCCGCCGCAACTATAACGTTCCAGACCAATATTACATATTGGCATGAAAAATTAGCCTTATGAAAACCAATTATTCAACGCGGTTCGATAAGTTAAAACACGCAACAATAATGCGTTTTAGATTTGGAACACCATCGTCTTGGTCTATGTTTCAGCCCTATCACAATAGAAAGGAACAGTTAAGCCATCTCCAACTGATCTGGCAAAAGGGTCATATGCCAAAATATAGCCCGTTTTGAAATGAAAACCGTCTCCAACCGATGACTAGGCTAAAGGGCTTGTGGGCCCTATCGGGCCATAATTCATCCACCAGGCCAGAAGGAGCCAGCCCATTTGCACCGGCCGAAACCCATGCTAGCTGACGTCAGGTTACTGTTGGATTTGAATTATTATTTTTAGACGAAAGTCATTTCTCACCCTCTTTTTCACCATTCTATACTATTCTACCTCATTTTATTTCAATTATTCACCAATTTTTTACATCCTTTTTATTATATAAAGATAAGAAATTCGGAAGCTTATTCATTTTGCGACAAGTGACACTCAAAATATGTTCGAAAATCTTATTTTATGGTAATTTAATTCAATTAACCATATTAATTCAATTAAAATAATATATTATTGAGAGAGCTAAAAAATAGCCTCATTCAATTGGAGATGGATTTTTTGTCAAATGGGCTATGTTTTGGCCTATGACCTTTTAACCCCTTCAGTTTGAGATGATATAAAATATGATCTGATACTATTCATTAAAAAATAGTTTCTTACAAGACAAAGGCTAAACACGATCCTTTGACCCTTTTTTCGGTTGGAGATTGGTAAAATAGGAGGCAGATTGTTTGCCCTCCTGTTATGGTGTCCTTCTCATCCCCTCCTATACTATTCATTAAAAAATAGTTTCTTACAAGACAAAGGCTAAACACGATCCTTTGACCCTTTTTTCGGTTGGAGATTGGTAAAATAGGAGGCAGATTGTTTGCCCTCCTGTTATGGTGTCTTTCTCATCCCCTCCTATTTGTATGATCACGGTTAATCCACGTTAACATTTTATATTCCTATTATTTTTTGTCTTATTATCTCTATAAAAAAAAATAATATAAAATATTAACATGATTTAACCGTGTCCGTACTAAATAGGAGATGCAGACAATCTGCCTCCGGTAAATTAAGTCACCACCTACCTTGATATCGAAGAACTTTAGTGATAATAACTACTGAGAAGACCCGAGAATAAAAGGGTCACGAGCTTTGTGCTCCATCAATGGATAGCAATCCACACTAAAGCTCCATAAACATTTAAAAAGCAATCAGAAAGTAGGTAAAGTAAAATTCATTGCAGAAACTTCATAGTCCAGTACTACATCACGGAGAAAACAGAGAGATATAACATTAAACCCTTCAGCGACAACGAATGAGATCGAAAACCCTTTGGAAGGCTCTGATAGCACGAGAAAACCCAAGGATTCAAACTGAACATTACCATGCTTAAGCCGCTAATCACCGTCTTAATCTCTCTTTAAACAAACAAATAAATTAAACTCTCACTCAAGAACCCCCAATGCGTTGGTTAAGAGTTCTTGATGTTTCACCTAACTGCTGCAAAACAATAGCTAATAATTACCGATACTAACGGAGATTAAACTCTTAAGATACTCTCCTAGCTGCAAAACTTATTGGCATACTATGTTGAGGGGTTCATCCAACCAGCAAGCAATGTCATCCTTGACAAGATCCTCAAAGTCACAGTCGGGAAGACTGCTCGGCTCATCGCTTTCAAATCCGGGA
Organism: Aronia arbutifolia; assembly: GCA_025448175.1. Classification (NCBI taxonomy): domain Eukaryota; kingdom Viridiplantae; phylum Streptophyta; class Magnoliopsida; order Rosales; family Rosaceae; genus Aronia; species Aronia arbutifolia. Next base: position 2,322,901 of record JAOEHR010000067.1, read on the forward strand.
ATCTGAATATCCTCAATGCTGCTGTAATCGTCGAAGTACTGCCCGAAATCCTCTAAGTAAAGAGAATCGAGCTCCGGTCCCAAGTTTATCTCTTGATCAAAATGAAGAGGGCCCAACGTATCATCAAGAAAACCCAAATCGGGTATTTGCAGCTCTCCAAGATTTGTCGAATCATCGGCAATCTCCTTCTCCAAATCAGCACCATTCTGAATGTTATTAGAAGCAGATGTCTCCAAATCAAGCACTGACGAAGGAGACCTCTGAGACAGGACACAGTCGGAATCCTCAGACAAAAGATTGTAGGAACAGTTGTTGGAAACGACAGCTGAAGCCGAGGTGTTGTTGCTTTTATCAGAGGCTGAAACGGCGGCCGGAGCAGCTGCCATCATTTCTTCGATTTCAAGCCGCTTCGCCTCATAGGCCTTGGAAGCGTCCTCTGCAGTGTTGAAAGTACCAAGCCAGATACGAGCCCCTTTGAAAGGGTCACGAATCTCAGCTGCCCATTTCCCCCATTTGCGCTGTCTCACTCCTCTGTAAGGAGAAGAGGACTGCCGATGGGATTTAGTGAATTTCACCTTCTTGTTGCTGGGTTTCAGGGTTTTAACTCCACCGTAGTTGCTGTCTTGACTTGAGCTCTCCGGCTCAGCGGCGGCCTTCGGCGGCGGGAGCGCAACATTGGGTTGACAGAAAGTAATTTCACGAACGAAGCGTCTTGGGTTTTTAGCAAAGCTTCTTTTTCTTCCTCCTTCATCTTCGCTCGAAGATGAGTCATCAGTGGCGTCGGGATCGTAACAAATAATACGAACTTTCCTCATAATCTTGGACTGTTGAGCAGGAAATAGTTCTCTCTTGGACTTTCTCATACTGTTCCGCTGATTCACCAGCTGTCTCCGAGGCTCAGGCATTTTCTCAACTAATTTCTAAAAATGCCTAAAATCTTCTCCCAAAAACCCTCAAAAATACCCAGAAAAAATGGAAAAAAAAACGAAATTAAAAATATGAGATTTGAGTTTGTGATGTGAGTGGTATCAGGTTAGATCCCCTCTCAGGAATAAGAAGAGGAAAGAAAATCTTTTTATATGAAAATCCCCAAAATATTGCAACCCAGAACAAATCCTGCAAATTTCAACAAGAACTAGTAAGATTTAAATTAAAAAACTAAAAAATCAACCCAGAATTGAAAAACCCACAGGGGTTTAACAAAGATTTAGAGAATATAACCAAAAACCCACACCTTTTTGGTCTCAAATTCATCGAAACAGGTCGCATCACCGGTTTGATTCTCTGCCGGACAAAGCAGAGAAGCATAAAGCAGACCGCAAAGCAAGCAGCAGTTAAAATCCAGAGCTTCGACGGAGCCCCAAGCACCACCAAATCAAGGCTAGCCGACATAAAATCTCTCCACGCAGCCTCCTCTTTCGCTCCCCTCCGTTCCTCAGAGAAAACCCAAATCCAAAACCTTCTGTAAAAATCTGTGAGAAAAGATAGAGAGAGAGCCAAAGCGAAAGAAGAAGACTTTACGAGGCAGAGTGATGGATAGATATAGCCGCATCAAAACCCCTAAAGCCTCGGACGGTTTGGTGGTCAAAAGGGTTGGAGAGGATGACGAATCTATGGCCACGATTTTATGTGACAGAGATCAGAGAGTGTGGTTAAATAGTTTTCATCGACTTTTACAATACACCGACTCTACAGAAACAGAAGAAAAAAAAATTTTAAATATAAAAACTGACCTTCAATTAAAAGATTCAACAACGCAAATCTCCATAAAATCAAAATAAAATTTTTAAAATATCAAATGAGATTATATATACTTTTTAATATGTTGTATAAAAATAAAAGGTTTTTTAATCAAAATGATTCTTGATATTTACATAACTCTTAACTTTGATCTCTGAGATTTGAAATCAATAAAAGTAGTCCATGAGTTTGTCTACCATCAATCATTTTAGTCATTTCATGAAAAATCTTCACTAAATAAGGCTAAAATGACAAAAATACCATCAATTTTTCTCAAATCATTTGTCCCATTGTTTATTAAATTGGGAGTATTTTGTCATTTTGGTCCTTATTTGATATAATTTTTTATGGAATGACCAAAATTAGTGATGGTGTACAAACTCAGAGACCACTTCTATTGATTTCAAATCTCATGGACCAAACTGATGAGTTATGCAAATCTCAATGATCATTTTGGCTAAAAAGCCAAAATAAAATTTTAAATTGGGCTGTAGAATTACTAATTTGTCATATCATTCTATTTGGAAATTTTTTAGTCAAAATAAGTTATGTGAAACACACATGACTTGTGTTTAGAGTTATTTCAACATAAAGAATAGCCTCAAAATTTACAATAGGTTGAGGTTCCCAATGACCATGTTTTTGAGGTATCTTCACTTCAAAACATAGAGAAGTGAGCACAGGTCGTTCTTTTTTTTCTTTCAATTTTTTGAAAAATCTTAAAATTATTTTTGTCTAAGCAACTTGTTAGAAGGGAGTGAAGTGTTGAAGATTCGAAACAACCTAAATATCTTATCACAAATTAAAAAGGATGATTGCTATGAAAACACCAATTTTTACTTCTTATACACTAATTGTGTAGAAAACATAACCAATTTAAAAAAAAAAATCAAAATTAAATTATTAAAAAAATCACAGAAACCAAAATTAAAAAGTATTCAAACAATTTGCAGTTAGGCCATCTCCAAACGAACGAGGGCCAGATGGCTCGTTTTGGCCTTTTGGCCCTCAAGATATTAATATTTTAATGAACAGTACATGACCATATTTGCCTCCATCTCCAACCGAGGGCCAAAGGGCTATATGGCTCATTTTAGCCCTGTGACAAAAAACCGTCTCCAACCGAGGGTTAAAGGGTCATAGGGCCAAACATAATTTATTATTTAAATTTAAAAACTACAACAACTTAAATTTAAAAATGGTGGAAATTATGTTAAAAATGATGTAGCAATGGCTTAGGTAATTATAGGAAAAAAGGGGCATTTTATAAAAAAAAATTTGCCCAAAAAAAAAGAAAAAAAAAAAGAGGACAATATTGTCGGGATATATCCGACACTAAAGAGGACAATACTGTCGGATATATCCGACAAAAAATGTATTAATAATGAAAAATCCAGCTCGGCCCGGGACTGGCTAGATTGGACCAGCCGATTGGCTCTTTGGCCCTTTTTTGTCGAGTGGCGCCCCAAGCCCTTCGGCCTAGCCATCGGTTGGAGACGGTTTTTGAGCTATTTTCGACCCTCTAACCCTCTTGACCATTTGGTTGGAGATTTATGTTGCTTTCTCGATCCTCAATATTCTATTCCTCCTCATGTCTCGGTTTCTTTCTCACCCCACTCTCGCTGCTTGCGTTTCAGATTCAGTGTTGCTTTTCTCTCACACTCTCGTCATGCTGCGTTTTTCCTCTACGGCTAATAAATTGATAAAAAAGCTGAGACGACGAGGGTGTGAAAATAAATATATAAAATGTAGAAAAAAAATACCAATTTAGCAAATTAATATATACATTTAATTCAAAATGATGACCTGGCATGGGCTAGACTTTTCACTGTGCTAAAAATACAAAAAAATTCTCCCGTTACGCATATCACCCTTGAGTTCTTCGCCACACTCTTGCTCGCCAGCAGTGTTCCACACTGTCCAATCGTACGGTTCTTGATGGCACTGCAGAGCGGTTTAGGTGGGAGAGTCAGTCCACGCAAAAGCTCGATTCAGTTCTTGAGAGAATTTCAGGGCACGCGCTTCGGACCAAGCGTGGTTGACTGTGCTAATTTTTTTGGGGAAAACACAGCGCTACTTTCGGCAAAAACGTATTAATTGTGTTGTCGAACGGTTATTTAGGTAATTTTGGGAATTTAGGTGACAAAGTAGAATCAATATTTTGTCATTTTACGAGATTTACCTTTTTTTCTAGATTATTGTTTTTTTGTATTTTTAGGTATGAAGTTGGTTTTGCATTTTTCTTGATTTGTTTTGTTGTGGCCACCTTTGGGAGAAAATCTGGATCTTGATAATTCTGATTTCACAAAATAAAAATTTCTATGGACTTTTCCCTTGTAAATTGATAATAATATAGTACGTTTTACCTACCAAATTTTTTATTGATTTGGAGGTCAAACTTTTTTGTGGGAGTAAGTAAACGATGAGAGATATTTTTGGTGTGCTCAGAAGATGGTTCTACTAAGTGGTTGAATTTTTTTTTTCAAGTATCCAACTACTTGTATTATAATGCTTAGTGTATCAAGGCGTGGAACGACATACTAAAATTTTGTTTATATCATCATTTATATTTTTTAAAATGCATTTTATAAATAAAACTTGATTGAACAAATTCTCACCGTTACAATTATATTTTTTTAAATTTATTTAATGCATTCTATCATGAAAAGTAATTGTTAGATTATCCTTAGATATATTCACATATATTTTAGTATGGGTGTAGAAAAAAAAAATTAACTTATGGGTGTACAACACTTGATGGTACTTTTAAAGGGTTTTAAAGAATTGGCACATAGTACTACGGTACAGTAGTATTCCTCCTTACTTGTAAGTAAGAGATTTTAGGTTCAATTCTCATCAAAGGCGAATTTGAACCAAATTATTGCTAGTCCATTGTGAGGCTTAGGTCACTCCCCTTCATCGCTTAAAATAAATAATATCGTTTGTTTGGAAGATAAAAAATTCTAAAGAATTAATACAAATTTCCAACAAAAAAAGATTAATTTGAATTAATTATAAAGTTCATTTTTTTCTTGGTCAAATAATCATATGTTAACTTGTTCAAAAAAAATATCAGTTGACTAAGCTGTGTTGAAGGAGTAACTTAGGCCATCTCCAACCGAAGGGTCCAGAAGGTCAGAGGGTCGAAAATAGCCCGAAAACCGTCTTCAACCGAGGGCTAGGCAAGAGGGCTCTTGGAATCTGAAAGGGCCAAAGGGCTAGAGGGCTGGCTGCAACTGGCCAGAAATCATAGCAATCCTAACCGACAGGAATGCTTAAGCTAAAATTCAAATGCAAAGGCTGGCTAACTTTAGCTAGCCGTTGTATTTGAATTTTTTTTTT
>JAOEHR010000067.1:2875642-2889297 GCA_025448175.1 Aronia arbutifolia
TCATGCATGCATGTAATACTAATCACATGTTATATATATTCTGAGCCGGCCACCTGCTGCCCGTGCTACGTTTACGTTGGGTAAATATTCCATCTGCACGGCCACCTTAATTAACACGCGCGTCCAAAGATACAAACGAAGTTGAAAATATTAATTATTCCTAACTTTTTATAATTTTTTGTAACGGATCATAGTGGATTGTATGTACTCAAAACAAAACAACGTTACGTCACTACAATTGAGTTATCGGAAGTTCAGTATTTGTAAAATATCAATCTAATCCTTATGCTGAAGGGTGAGATGACGATTGATATGAGTCACTTGAAGCTTCTCTATGATCTTGAGGTTCCTTGTGTAATTTCATTCGTTACGAGATCATGCAATGGAGCGGTGCACGCAGTGGTCTGGTCTCTTTCATTACTAAACATAGGGGACATTTTTGTTGGGACCAAATAGCAAACTACAAAGCAGCAGACGCAAAACGAGTCCAAGAGACTCCAATAATATCACCTATGAGAGCTGGTCTAATCCAAACAAGAGGTTCATCAGATACAAGAACGTCAATAGCATATTAAAATTCCAGTTAGCCAACTGATCCATCATAATATTCTTCTTTCTATAAATATGTTTCAACTCACACATTCTTAGTTGTCTCATAATTAATCTGCAACTATGCATAATTGTCTCGAGAAGATGGGTGGCATCTAACTCAGTTCTTCTTGATAGGCCATTTCCCCAATATTATCTATATTGTCCGAGTTTGTTTGCCAATATAGCTACATTTGTTACCATATATGTCGATGTTGATAGATGTATCAATATTTGATTTACCTTTATTTACCATTCCATATTCCTTAATTAATTATCCTTTACTCCTTTTGGTTTAAACTTCAAAAAATACAAGTGTTTCATAGCACTTGGAAGTTGGAACAAAAGTTTTTTTTTGTTCTTTTATTTTGAATTGACAAAGAAAGGGGTAAAGGAACACTTAAAAATATTTGATGTTTTTTTTTTAGAAAAAAACATAAAGTATTTAGAACTAACGAAAAACTTAACGCAAAATCAAACCCATTAACCTTTTAAAATTTATACCGCATATCTCACTTAATAAAATGATTTTTTTTTTTTTTTTTTGTATTTTGAATGACGAAGAAAAAGCTTTTGTTTTTGGTCTTTGAACCAGACAAAAGTGCCACACATTTTAAAAGTACAAAAACATTACAAAAAAAAATTGAAACAAATAAAAAGACAAGAAAAGGTGCATCATGCGATGTCAGTGCTTTGTTGTAAGAGTGTTTGACCCGCCGCGCCCATCCCGTTTGATTTCCCTAATTTTAAAATTTTAAAAAATAATTCCATAATTTTAATTTGTATTCGTTTTAAATTCGTTTCCAACCAATTAAGAAAAAGAAAAACTAATAAAAAGAGCTTGAAAACTTTGAGTTTTAACTATAAAGACAAAATAAAAGGTAAAATAAATAGTACCAGAATTGATTTTTTAGTATTAAAATATGATTTTTCGTTAAAGTGAACAGTACTGTGAATTTTTCGTTAACCATGAAAAATTAAACCGCTAAAAAAAGAAATTTACTCTGAAATAAAAAAACCCTAATTTTCCAGTAATCTCCTTGAAGCACTTTCCAGTTTCCCATCTCTCTCCTCCTCCCTCTGATTAATGAATTAATTATCTGCTAATTAATCATTACACCAGAAGATTAATGCAAATCATTTCGGGGACTTTTCTAATCAAGTTCCAGAGAGAGAGAGAGGGACTAGAAGGAGAAGACCATTTCGCGCATAAAACAGGGGACACGGAGAGAAGAAGAGAGAGAAAGCATAACAGTCACCACCATTGACGAGGAGCTCCCCCCTTAACTTTCCCGCGAAACTGAACTTACCCGGAAAATTACCATTAACCAAATCATTCTTCTAGACCTTCCCCATCAACCCTTTTATTTTTCCAATTCGGTAAATCCATTTCAAACATTCCTCCCTATTCTTCGTTTTGTTTTTTTCTGGGCAGGCAGCTGAGTCTTTGGAATCAATTTTCAAATTTAAAAAAAAAAAAAAAAAAACCGAAAGCCAAATGCGCGTCCTTGACATTAGTCAAAATGCGAGATCCGAACCAAGTCTCCGTTCAAAGCTGCAATTTTCGGAGAAAATTCAAATACCCGAATATTGTTCATATAAAACCAATCTTTCCCAACTCTTATTTCTAAATATTTGTGGATTTGGATTTGTGGGTTTCTTCTGTTGAGAGAAAAAGTTTACAACTTTGGGTGTGCAGATTAGAGAGCTGGGTGTGCAAAAGGGGAAAAAGCAGGGTGCTTATCAGTAAGCCTTTTCTGGTTTTTTTTTACCATTCAGGTTGTAAAAATTCTTTGTTTTTATTTATTCTTTCTCTCTGTCGGATACCAAATTTGTTTATTTTTTGTGTACTGGGGTTCTGAGCTTTCTGCCTGAGAAAGTTTTATTTATTTTCTGGGATTTTCCCCCACTTTTGGGTCTCTGTGTTTAATATTTGTGAATTTTTGGGGGGTTGTGGAACTGGGTTCTTGCTGTGGGTGTCTTTTTTTTTTAAAGAAAGAAGCTGTTTTTTTCTTTCACTGAGGAATTGCTTTTCAAGAAGCAGCTGCAGAAGTTGGTGCCTCTTCACTAGGATACATATTCAAAACTGCTTTTGGATTTTATTCCTTTTGAAGAAGTTGCATTAATTAGTGAGGGTTTGGAATTCAAAAGCAGCTTTTAGCCTTGTAAGTTGGATTTGTGTTGGTTGGAGCTTGTGGTAGAGTGAGAGGGAATTAGAGAGAGAAAATGAGGGGTGGAGGCAGAAGGAGAAAGCTGCATTTCAGCAAGATCTATTCTTTCAATTGTGGTAAATCTTCTATGAGAGATGAACATTCACAAATCGGGGGACCAGGATTTTCCAGAGTGGTTTACTGCAATGAACCGGAATCTTTCGAGGCTCAGATGCAAAATTACGGAGACAATTATGTTAGAAGTACAAAGTATACACTTGCTACTTTCTTGCCAAAATCTTTGTTTGAGCAGTTCAGAAGGGTGGCTAACTTCTACTTCTTAGTCACTGGCATTTTGGCATTCACATCTCTGGCTCCATATAGCGCTGTCAGCGCGATCATCCCTCTTATTATTGTGATTGGCGCAACCATGGTGAAAGAGGGTATCGAAGATTGGCATCGAAAACAACAGGTACTGGTTTTTCTTCTTCAGTCTGGCTCTATATTTTGATTGTTTTTCTTTCCTTGTCCCTTAAAATTTGAATGACTTAAATTAGTAGTTGAGGATTTTTAACTGTTGAATTTTACTATAACTATCTTGGGAGTTAGAATTGATGAGGAAATTTACTGAATGAAAGTTTTCCGAGGCTTGGAGGATAATCAAACTATATTTTTTACCTTCCTTGAAGATATGCTCGATCTGAATTGTTTGACTGTGCCATGTATCTTACCTGCTTTATAGTTTATATATCATTTTCTGGTTCTGGTATACTGTCAACCGCGGCTATATAATCTTACAAGTGCGATGATTTTCCAGGATATTGAGGTGAACAATCGAAAGGTTAAAGTACGTGATGGTAATGGGGCTTTCAATTATACTTCGTGGAGAAATCTGAGAGTGGGAGATATAGTGAAGGTAGAAAAGGACGAATTCTTTCCAACAGACCTCCTCTTGCTTTCATCCAGTTTTGACGATGCAGTTTGCTATGTTGAGACCATGAACCTTGATGGAGAGACAAATTTAAAGTTAAAACAAGCATTGGAAGTAACTTCATCCTTGCAGGAGGATTCTAACTTCAACAATTTTAACGCCATTGTTAAATGTGAAGACCCGAATGCAAATTTGTACTCATTTGTTGGAACTATGGAGTTCAACAATGAACAATTTCCCGTCTCTCCTCAACAGCTTCTCCTGAGAGACTCTAAACTCAGAAATACAGACTACGTATATGGAGCTGTTATCTTCACTGGTCACGACACAAAGGTTATTCAAAATTCTACCGACCCTCCTTCAAAAAGAAGCAGAGTTGAGAAGAAGATGGATAAAATTATCTACTTCTTGTTCTGTGTTTTATTTATGATGGCATTTGTTGGGTCCATTTTCTTTGGGATTGCAACGAAAGATGACCTAAACAAAGGGATCATGAAAAGGTGGTATCTCAGGCCAGATAATTCTAGAATTTTCTTTGATGCTAAAAGAGCTCCGTATGCAGCAATTTACCACTTTTTGACTGCCCTAATGCTGTTTGGCAACTTTATCCCCATCTCCTTGTATGTGTCCATAGAAATTGTCAAAGTTCTTCAGAGCATCTTCATCAATCGAGATGTTCACATGTACTATGAGGAGGCTGACAAACCAGCACACGCCCGTACCTCAAACTTGAACGAGGAACTTGGCCAAGTCGACACAATTCTCTCTGATAAGACGGGAACTTTGACCTGCAATTCAATGGAGTTCATTAAGTGTTCTGTGGCCGGGACAGCTTATGGTCGAGGCTTTACTGAGGTTGAGAGGGCTATGGGTCGACGAAATGGTTCACCATTGGTTCATCAACTAAGTGGAGGGGACAATCTCAAGGACTCTACTGAAACAAAGACACCCATCAAAGGCTTTAATTTTACAGACAAAAGGGTCATGAATGGAAACTGGGTTAATGAGCCTAATGCAGAATACATCCAGAAGTTTTTCAGTTTATTAGCAATCTGTCATACGGCAATTCCGGAAGTTGATGAAGCTACTGGGAATATTTCATATGAGGCTGAATCTCCTGATGAAGCAGCATTTGTGATTGCAGCAAGAGAACTTGGTTTTGAATTCTACAAAAGAACGCAAACAACCATATCACTGCGAGAGTTGGATCCAGTGTCCGGCAGGAAAGTTGAGAGGTTCGTATATTGCATTGTTTTTCTGATTATTAGGACTTTTAAATCTGTGCTGTTACTCTTAGTAAGTAATGTAGAGAGTATACTTATTGAGTGATGTCGTTTTTGCAGGACGTATAGCCTTCTCAATGTTTTAGAGTTTAACAGCACAAGGAAGCGAATGTCTGTGATTGTCAGAAGTGAGGAAGGAAAAATATTATTACTTTCCAAGGGTGCCGACAAGTAAGTGCTTACTGCCTTAAACTTGAATCTCTTCTTACTTCTTACTGCAAATTTAAAACTGTTTTTCTAACCAGCATAACTTCTTTTCTGTTCAGTGTCATGCTTGAAAGGCTTGCCAAAAATGGTTCGGATTTTGAAGAAGAGACCATGGATCATCTAAATGAGTATGCTGATGCAGGGCTGAGGACCTTGATACTTGCCTATCGTGTACTTGAGGAAGACGAATACAAAGAGTTCAATCAAAATTTTATCGAGGCCAAGAATTCAATTAGTGCAGATCGTGAAACAGTGATCGATGAAGTAACAGAAAAGATTGAGAGAGATCTAATTCTTCTTGGTGCAACTGCTGTTGAGGACAAACTACAAAATGGGGTATGTAGTCATATATTGATGGGTAACATGGAAGTTTCTTTATAGACGATATCAGATTTTGAATTAATGTTCTTTCTTTCTTTTTTGGTTAGGTTCCTGACTGCATTGACAAGCTTGCCCAAGCAGGAATTAAGATTTGGGTTTTGACTGGAGATAAGATGGAGACTGCCATCAATATTGGGTTTGCATGTAGCTTGCTTAGACAAGGAATGAAGCAAATTGTAATCACTTTGGAGTCTCCGGAGATTAAAGCGTTGGAAAAGGCAGGAGAAAAGGAGGCCATCGCCAAGGTAAAACTATATACATATAGTTGAATTTGTTTGTGTATTGAAAACGGAATCTGTAGCTTAATACTCAAGGAAGTAAAACAGTTTACTTAAACAATATAATAGTACCTTAGTAATGATGCTGATACTATATTTGCTGATTCATCATTAGGCATCAAAAGGAAGTGTTCTCAATCAGATAAATAGGGGAAAGGCTCAGCTTATAGCATCGAGCGGGAACTCTGAGGCATTTGCATTGATCATTGATGGAAAATCGCTTGCTTATGCTTTGGAGGATGATATAAAGAATTTGTTTTTAAATCTTGCAATTGGCTGTGCATCTGTTATTTGCTGCCGTTCATCACCTAAACAGAAGGCACTGGTATGTTTACAAACTATAATTTTCTCTTTCTTTTCAGTACCTTCATAACATAAGGATTTTTTTCTTTTTCATTTTTGTTCTTATATCATGCTCAGAAAAGAATTAATTTGTTTTCAATGGTGAAATGTAAAATAGGTCACTAGACTGGTAAAATCTGGAACTGGGAAAACAACACTAGCAATCGGTGATGGAGCCAATGACGTGGGCATGCTCCAAGAAGCAGATATCGGGGTTGGAATTAGTGGTGTTGAAGGAATGCAGGTATTGTACAGATTCTTCCACTTGTTTTACCGAAATTAATTCTTGTTTCACTGTATTTTCCTCTAAACTTATATTCTCATGAACTTTTCATGCTTATTTTTTCACAGGCGGTCATGTCAAGTGATATTGCGATTGCACAATTTCGATACTTGGAGCGTCTCCTGCTTGTGCACGGGCATTGGTGTTACAGGAGGATCTCATCAATGGTATGCATTTCATATACTATGAAACAAACTTGAGACTTCAAAATCTTCGACAATGTGGCAAAAAAAATTTAAATTCTCACAGGCTAAAACTCGTATGTGTGCAAATTTCTCCTTGCAGATTTGCTACTTCTTCTACAAGAACATTGTATTTGGTTTCACTCTCTTCTTATACGAGGCAAACACATCCTTCTCTGGACAGCCTGCATACAACGACTGGTTTTTGTCTCTTTATAACGTATTCTTCTCATCACTTCCGGTGGTTGCTATGGGAGTTCTCGACCAGGATGTATCTGCGCGGTTTTGTCTCAAGGTAAGCTCACTGGGTTACATGTGAAATTCCGTTCGGATTAACATACTTAATTTCAAGCCTTGTTTTGAAACTTTTGGTATTAATTGTTTATCCTGTTTTGTGCGGCAGTTTCCTCTATTATACCAAGAAGGGGTGCAAAATGTTCTCTTCAGCTGGCGTAGAATATTCGGATGGATGTTGAATGGGTTTACAACTGCCGTGATTATTTTCTTCTTCTGCACGGAAGCGCTAAATCAGCAGGCCTTCAACAATGAGGGCAAAACTGCCGGAATGGATATTCTCGGGGCAACGATGTACACGTGCATAGTTTGGGTTGTGAACTTGCAGATGGCACTTGCCATCAGTTACTTCACCTTAATACAGCACCTCTTCATCTGGGGTTCAATTGCACTATGGTACCTCTTCCTCTTGGGGTACGGCGCCATGTCACCCTCATTCTCCACCACTGCCTACAAAATCTTCATTGAAGCCCTGGCCCCCGCCCCTTCGTTTTGGCTCCTCACAATCTTCGTGCCAATCGCCGCTTTAGTCCCATACTTCACGTTCTCAGCCATTCAAATGCGGTTCTTCCCAATGTACCATAGAATGATACAGTGGATACGCTACGAGGGCCAATCAAATGATCCCGAATTTTGTGACATGGTGCGGCAGAGATCTTTGCGGCCGCAAACTGTTGGTTTCACGGCGCGATTAGCAGCGAGGGCCAACCGTGTAAAAGACAGACATCGTAACCGTAGATAAGCTTTGCAAGTTTGTTCTTTGGTATAGTAGGTCTCAAAGGATACAGCTTCAGTCTCTCCCAAGTTTTGAAAAACGCTGCGTTTTGTACATCGATGGGTTGCATATATGTTATACAACAAGATTTTTTGGTTCAATATGTTCTTAGGAGTGGGCCTCTGTAGCCAGATGACTCTGTACAGAAGCAGTTTTCAGCTCTGTTAGAATTAGAGATTGTAAATTTTGAGTCATTGACCAATGTATGTACTACATAGTGAAATAATATATTGCAGGGTTCAATACTTGTGTTTTCTTCTTGAATTTCTGTTCTTTTTCTCGTGAATTCTCCCTTTTCCTTTTCCCGATAACAAAAATGAAACCCAAAAACTGAAACGAAATGGTTATCAAATGAGCTATTTATTTTTTAACAACGAATTGTTTGTGAACCGAACACATACCGATGTTCTGGTTAGAAGATGCGATTATGAGATAGAGGCTTATGGAAAATGGGATAGAGGAAGACTGGAAAGAGACTCCAAGAAAAAACATGGAGTACTTGGAGCTAACGGAAGACTTAACGCAAAACCAAATGCAGTGACGTTCTAAAATTCATACAGCCGACCTCATTTAGTGAAATAAGACTTTGTTGTTGCTATTAAACTGTTTGTGAGGTAAGAACTAAGCATGAAAAATATCTTGTTTTGCAGTCTCTGGTTTGAACATTAAAGAAAATCTAGTGCCATTATGTGTTTAAATCAAAATTTTCCTTTCTCCTTTTCCTTTTCTTCAAAAAGTAAATTCGTACTCTAATGTTCAGGCATGAAGAGATTCTTAGCCATCTCCGGTTATATGTCATTCTGCTTACTTTTCACAGAATATACAACTGGTTACAAGACAGATTCTCGAATCTATCTCACCATGCAGATTCTCGAATCTCTCTCACCATGCATGAAACCAAGTTCACGTCGAATTACCAAATTATATTCTGAGAGAGAATTAAGAATGACATGCAGATTAACATTAAATTCTAAGTTTCTAATAACACAAATTATTATTTATACAAAAAAATTTACAAGATGTGTTCATAATTAATTGGTAATTCTGATCTTAATTAACTAAAAGGGCCTTGAGGGCATGTCTCAATGCATATGCTTGTCTGTGCAGATCGTCTTCCTTCTTCTTTTCTTCACCCGCAAGAAATCAAAGACATGCCCACAAAAACCCACACACGAAAAACAAAAAATTAACAAAAATAAAAGTCAGCGAGAAAAGTCAAACCATGCAGATCCGATCATACCCGCGCCACACCCAATCAAATCCCGAGAAAATCAGTGGCGGACCGAGCCATGATCGTCGCGAATTCGTTGAAGCTAATGACGCCGTCGCCGTTCGTGTCGGCCTCCCTCATCATATCGGAGAGCTCCCGGTACGTCAAGGGGTGGCCCATTTTGGCCATGGATCCGGCGAGCTCGGCGGCGGTGATGTAGCCGTTGCCGTCGCGGTCGAATGACCGGAAGACCTCCATGAGCTGCTCCTGGTTGATCAAAATCTCCTCGTTCATGTCGGGGAGGATGGCGGTGACGAGCTCGTCGAACTCGATGGCGCCGTTGCCGTTGGCGTCGATGTTGGAGAGGAGGACGTGGAGCTGGTCGCCGGTGGGCTTGAGGCCAAGGGAGCGGAGGAGGGCGGCGAGTTCGAGCTGGGTGAGGCTGCCGTCGGAGTCCATGTCGAATCGCATGAAGATGTCCTTCAGCTGCTTCAGCTGATCGGATCCGAGCGCGGCCATCATTAGTATAATGGCGGCCGAGAAGAAGAAGAAGAAGAAAAAGGAAGGGATCGAGAGATCCAGACGATTTGAATTTTGTGAGTTTTTGGGAGTTTAATTTGGGGTGGATTGGGTTTTTTTGTGTGGGGCGCTGATTGGTTTGTGTTTTTGGGTTTTAATTTTTCTTGTGTTTGGATTAAAAGTTTAAAAACTGAAAACGCGTTTTTGCGAAGAGTTGATCAATTTTTTGCCAAGTGGTTATGTATTGGGGGGATGCTACTGAGGGGTTGTTTGTTGATTGACTATATTTAGGAGAAATTTTTCGAGTGTGTCGAGAATATTTTTCGGTGCACTAAGTGTCATGATACAGTTGATTGAAAACTTAAAAAAAATATTCCTACCAATTGTATCATGACACTTGATATATCAGTCCGTATTCCGGTACAATGAAAAATCTCCCCATATTTTCTCAAACATGTGTTTTTCTATTTTGGTAATAGAGTGTTGATTTGGGTATGTTTAAGTTTTGAAGTAAATTCAATGCGCTGACATATGTGAGTTAAGTCAGTTGGTCAAGGTGATGCATATGCTTCTATGCACTCAAGTTTGATCTCAATTCCCATAAAAGTTAAACTTATTCTAACGCATTTAGTCTAAAGTTAACTAAAATAAACTTTCGATTATGCAGGATTAATTAATTGATTAATTAACAACTTTTGTTTTGTTTTCATCAAGAACATGGCCTAGCTGTGATAAGTGTTCAATCATTTTTCTTTCTTCTTTAAAAAAAGAGATCAGCTGGTGGCTTCGCCACAACAATCCATTTTTTTGGAGGCCGGAAAGATTTATAGAATCATTTCAGACTTCTCTGAGTATCATTGCATGATTGGAGCTAACATAATTAGGTGAAAGAACATTCGAGATTCAATGTGTGGAATCTATGTGGAAGTGGCATTTTCTTAGAATATGCAGAGCTTCAATGACAACATAGTTAGAAAGTTGACATAGTTTGGTCGTGGAGACGCGTTACAATAAAGAATTATTTGACATTTATAAGCATGATGTCATTATATTCGATATGTATGATAAGGTTTAAGAATTTAAGCCTTTGATATATAACAAGTGATGTCATATATATGCATAACCTTCTTCAACATTTGTTCCATTTGAGTTGCATACAATTTCATCATAAAACGAAATGAATGAGCAACAATATTTTGATCAATGGCTACTAAAACCCGTTTCGATTATACCTGTGACTCTACATTTGTCGTTACGCGATTAATTATGTGACGAAAGATGTCGCGTGACTAGAAATGCAGAGAAATGAAAAACATACGAAACATGTCGCAAGTAAGTTTTTTCGCGATTGAATACCTACCTAGCTTTATGATCAATAGATGACAGAGCCACCATTTCAATCAAGTGATATTGTACAAAACTAGTATCAAATGGATCATGATTTGGTGAATGATGAGTTGGGGAGCAACCCAATTCTCCCCTACCCCAAAAGCTTCCAAATCCAAACTCTCCTCTCTGAGAAAACTCCTGCAGCACCTCCTCCACCTCCTCCATGCAACGCCTGCAACTATGTCCCCCTCCTGCCTCCATGGATGATCTCATGGACTCTCCTACAACACTCGCAAAGTCAACATCTTTACATGTATCCAACACTATAATCTCTTTTCTCCTTCTCTGTTGGAGCTTCTTCATGGTGTACTCTCTCGTCTTTCGGATCAACTTGCAAGGGAGCTTGTACAAGATGAAGATGGTGATTTGGAGGATCAAGCACTGGCAGCAGCATGAAATCACAACGCAGTCTGCGGCGAGCATGTTGCAGTCTTCCATGGCTGCGAAAATCGGGAGGAAAGGGGTGGTGGTGGTGGAGAAAACAGTTTAAAGAAATCTTCATGCCCCGGTGGTGGTGGTGTTTAAGGAATAAGTTCCTTGCCTTTGTGGGAGGTAATAGAAAGGGTGAAGCAATTGGAATGATATGTGGCGTTGTATATGAGTCATGACTTCAATCATTGTCTAACATTAAAAAAAACTCTAGCTTCCAATAGGGGCTATCCAATATAATCGATTTTTTTTTTCAAGTGATATTCTAATTTAATCTAAAATACGGGAAACAAGCTCATCCCGTTCTGCAATATATTAAAATATTAGGATGTGAAAAGGAAACATAAAAGCTGTTGTTGCTTGGCTTCTACTTCTCCTTGGTGGAAGATTTCTTTGATAGCTTTAAGCATTTCCATAGGTGTCAAAGAGCTGTCTTTCAAATACAGTTCTCTCCCCTTTCTGGGAAGACTTGCAGATTTATTAATATTTGCCAACCGAGTTTACATTGTACCCCAAATATTTTAGCACGCGACGAGTGAGACACTTGTAAGAATATATCATCGGCTATACTCGAGATTTCCACGTTTCTGCGGGTGATGGGGCAGCCTGCAGGCTGATTTAACAAGCTGGAAAAAGAGGGGTACGTATTTTCGATCTGAGATTGTCGCATATAAATCACAAAACATGGAGTTGTGTAAGAGGGGAAGCAAAAGAGGGAAGAATAGGATCCATGGTTAACAAAATTGAATTATTACCTTTATAACACCACCAAAAATATTGGTGGATGCAACAAGATCATCATACATAGGCTAAGTAATTACAGGGGCAAAAAATGGCGGTCCATAAACGTATAATATAGGCGGAAGCTAAAAATGGACCTTCACAGGAACGATGGAACGATCTATACATCTGCTGCAGTCAGTTCCAGTTGCAGAAAGATCAGGTCCCAGCTGAGCGAATCCAAATCTAGCTCAATCAAAACCCTTTTCAGTTCAGTGTTTAACTCTCCGAATGTGTACTATACCTCTTCGCTGAAAAAATCTGTACTGTAATTTTGACTACCAAATGCCATTCTCCGGAACAACCTAATTTCAGCTGATTGTTGTGCCGAGTCAAATGCCTCACTTTCCCCCACTCTCATTCCGTTGTTTATATCGGAAGCAACAAAACTATCAAAAGCTCTAACAACCTGAGGAGAGTGAGAATGATGATGTTAGCTTACGCTGGTGTAGTGAATGAATTCACATTACAAAAAAATTTCAGCTTCTTATTACCTGTCCCATTCGTGGTCTCTTAGCAGATGAATGTCGCACACAAGCAGCAGCAATCTCGATCATTCTGAACATTTCAGTATCCACATAATTCTTTTCGAGCCTTGGATCTACCACGCCTTCAAAATCTTCATTATCAAGAGCATAACTCAACAACGGCCGAGCCTGGATAGTAAAATGTGTACTGTCAGGAAAGCTAGGGTTTGACCTTAGAGCATTCAGTTGGCTAACCATACAGTTTTATTTCATTCTATAACTATATTGTCAATTTGTCACATATATGTTTCCTATGTACGGTCTCACATCTTTCTCATGCATTTATCCATGTACTTCTGGAAAAATTGAAATGAATTCAGAACTTAGACAAGCCCAACTAAATTGTGCCCCATCAATCCAGACAAATATTGACAACGTAATCAGTGTTAATGATTTCATGTATCATTTCTTTCGTTAGGACGATTCCGGAGTTCATTCCTTGCTAAACAACTATAGGGCCAGGAGATCTAATTCACTAAATTGAGACTTCAAAATATTCGACCAGAAATATCAAATTCTTACTATCGAATTGAAGTAAAAGCAATATAAACACTGCAGCATGATATGTTCAGTATGACAAGAGGATGTTAAGTTTACCCATTCAACTAGACTCTCATCTCCAAGGGGTTGGGATGTATCTACAGGCTTCCGTCCAGTGATCAACTCAAGAAGCACGACTCCATAAGAGTAAACATCAGACTTCTCAGTCAATTTCCCGCTTGATGCATATTCAGGAGCCATGTATCTGAATATCAACCAGAATCAATACATTATCAGGCTTGAAAAGTAAGTTTGTGATGACGGTATAAATTAAAATCTAGAAGAATCCTCAAGAATAGGTCTGATACAAGTGGAAAGCATATGGGCCAACAGTAGACGTACCCAAAAGTTCCCATCACGCGTGTGCTTATATGCGTATTTGCATCAAGAGCTAATTTGGCAAGTCCAAAATCTGAAACCTGTAAAGTAAAGGAGAAAAACATGAGCTACAACCTAACCAAAATATAGAAGTACTGAAATGTGCTCTGAATGAAATCATGTTATACCCGAGCTTCAAAGTTGTTATCTAAAAGAATGTTTGACGACTTTATATCCCTGTGAATAATT
>JAOEHR010000067.1:4185562-4196389 GCA_025448175.1 Aronia arbutifolia
AAAAGGAGAAAGAGAAAGCACAAGCCCTTCTTGTCACGGGGCTCTTTTTCCTCTGCCTCATTCAATAATCAAGGGTGCCATGTTCAAAGTAGTTCGGTTATTGAGATTAGTTAAAAAATACCTTGATTACCACTTGCACCCTATTTTTAATTGGATAATGTTAGGAAGACTAAATTTGCAAACTAAATGATGTGTCATAAATATAAATGAGCATGTTTATTAACGTTTAAGTGATAAACTAATTATCAACTTTTATGTTCTTTATTTTTCAAAATTATATCTACAAATTTAATCTCCTAATATTATCTTTTTTAATTTAGGCCGGCCGGGCCGTATTGATGAAGTTGCTCATGAATTCCCGTCAAAGACGACAAAAAGCCTAACAGCGAAGCCAGCTTTCCCCAAGTTTTTAATAATAAAATTATTAAACTTACATGATTATTTACTTTCTTGTTTATGAAAAATAAGATGGTTTGGATACGTAAACCGAAGACTTACAAATGCTTCAGTTAAAAGATTTTACTATGAGAATCAAACTCACAAAAAAATGAGTATGGGAAGATCTAACAAGATTTATACAAAAACTTTAAGAAAAGATATAGAGTACTTGGAAATAACAGAAGACTTGACGTAAAACTAAGCACAATCATGATATTCTAGATTTCATATGATCGACATCACTTACTAAGATAACACTTGTTTTTTGTTGTTGTTTATTGAACTAACCATTTGTTTATGCAACAAGGTTAAAAGCATCCAGTTTGCATCTTAGACTGCACGTATGCAGAGAGTGAATAGAGTATTTCCATATTAATTAATAAATTAATTGATTTGATTAAGGGAAGCCTTCTCCAACCCCAGGCTAAAACTCAAATTTCCATTTCTATCCCCCCTCCCCCCAAAACTCAACCCACCCCAAGACTAAAATGTGGCATAAAACTTAAAACTCAAATGGAAGCCAAATTTAGCCCAGGATTTAGCCCATAATTAGTGGGGCTGGCCTACCATATATGTATATTTTATTTAGTTTAATATTTATAAATTCATTAAATTCAACGGTTAAGATCTAATTTGATGAAATTCAAGGGTAAAAAAAAATTAACTGTCCAAATTTAAATCTAACGGCTAAAGTAATTAAAAAAAATCTTTCATTTGTTTCATATTGTTTCATAGTGTCTAACGAGTTTCATGGTGTCGGTTACGGTTAGTGATTTTTCAGTATTTGTCAGAATCTAAATATTTTTAGGTTAAAATGTTCATAAAATTAAATTAGGATTGTCTACATAATTTTTTATTTTTAAAAAGTTATTTTAAGAAAAAAATTAGTCTAAATTCATTCTCTAATAATCTGAGGCTAAAATTTTAGGCCTGAAAGGTTGGAGCTGAAAAACTATTTCTGGGTTAAAACCTAAATTTTCTAGGCTAAAAATTTTAGGTTTTAGGCCAAATGTTGGATATGGTCTAAGTAACCAATAAGGTTCATGTCGCACAGTTCGTGCTTCGTGCCTCCCCAAAATTAATTAGTTAAAATTGTTAAAATTTTTTTTTTTAATTAATTAGTTAAAGTAACCCCAAATAAAAATGCAATCGGATCTTAATCACGTGGACTGTTGCGTTAATTTAAGCTCACTTAAAACAACTAACCTTGAATAATATTGTTTTATTTTGTGCATCATGACCAGTTTGTCGATCAAGAATTAAAGCCCTGGCACTGTCACATATATCGTTTATTGTATTGTATATATAATTATATATATTAGTATTAGGGTTTGGTGTTAAACTTAATTATTGAAAAGAAATAATTAGGATTTGTAAAAGGCATCCCAACCCAAGCAACAATCAGAAATGGGGACAAACTTGTACCGTCGAAATCGCTTTGTCTGGATTATGCTGGATCTTCCCGCTTAGTTTTTCTATTCATTTTATGACTAATACAACCTTAATTAATATTTGTTTAGTTTTCCAAATGCAATTGATATGTATGAATAATTATTAATTACTTTAACTTATGAATTGATCAAGAAGATGGAAGATAAATTAGAATCTTAAACTTGTCATGCGTGGATAGATAAGTTATACTCTGCTCAGACTACAAGCCTCTAACCAATTAAAAATAAGTTTCGTAATGAAATAGTGTAGGGAGATAAGTTAGGATTATGATAATTAAATTTGAGATTCAACTATCTCAAATTTAACAAAAATAAAAAGCCTGTTAAGTAAGTACTAATGCGTTAATAGGTCTGAAAAGAATTAGAGGTGAAATCATTTGATATAAGCTATGTTTTAATTTGTAAGGTTTTTTATGTGCGATTTTTTACGTTGTTTCAACAAAATCTCAGGAGTTGAAAGGAAGAAGGGAGATAATGAACACCTCATCACAAGCGTAGAATTTAAGCTCTACCAATGAGTAGTTATGCAGTAAGGTCTATGGGATTCCAACTTCTCACTTTGATTCTGTAACAAGTGTTCTAAAGCTTCTGCGATTTTCTCCTCCTTCCAACTAGTCTTTGACCAAAACATAACCACCTTGACAGACAAAATAAAACGAATATGCATGAATTTTATAGCCGGAAAATATGTGTACGAACGTGCAACGTCCGGCCAATAAGTGCATGTTGGTTGTGGAGGTCAGCTGAGTCATGAGCCGGTGCAGAGAACGTGGTTAGTGAACCTAATTTCAACAAGTGCTGCTGCATGACACAATCCTCGTAACATGGATCATTAGATCTTCCCTACCTCCCTTTCTCTTAATTAAGTTATGTCACTCTGCGTTTTTAGAGCTTTGAGCTGTCACACACATACATATCATGATTAGGTGAACCTCCAAGTGAATAATATAAACCTTCTGATAAAATTAAGAAAATAATTTTGCACGTCTTTTGTTTTTACATCTGTTTGTTGTTAGTTATTGATTTTTTTATACGTTTAATTTAAGGATTAAAAATAAATAGATGTATGCAAGTACGACAAAGAGAGTGCGGAAATTAGTTCTTTAAAATATGTCAGAATGAAATACAACAATAGATTGTTTACTCTACCACAACAAAGTCGATGCTGACTACTACTCTGTATCAAGCTCGCCACAAATATATTATTATTTTTATTCGCGTGAATCGAACTTTGAGATTTTCTCTAATCAAATCGCGACTGGGTGCAACTTAACCAACCGATTATATGGGCAATAAAATAAAATTTGATTGAATTGAGGTAGTAGTGATGAGTCATAAGTCGTGCATGAAAATTTGGTTGCAAGTTTCCATAATGTATGTGCCTCAACCACTTGGCAGATGGACCAAATTTTCTTTTAGTTTATAAAGTGTTGTATGTATCATGATGTTGCTTGGTTGCTTGGGCTTCCCTTCCTTCCTGGTCGACGGTTCAATTATGTCACAGAGTGTGGGGTTTGATGAATGCCTCAGTTTTGGTGCATACACACAGCACTATACTATCTGTGTCAATAATGCACCTGATGTCCCCAAATTTTTATATCTAACTTATAAATTAAAACATAATAATTGCGTTCTTTTATAGGAATGCACATATCTCACTTCTTTTAAATATATAAATTTTACAATCAGAATTGTTCAATTTCTTAATCTTTATCTGAAGATCATCCAGACAAAAAATCATTTGAATTGGAACTTCTAGTCATCTGAATGTATATAACAAATCGACAGTGTAAGTATCAAGTAATATATTCATGATGAACCGTCTATTTATTCGATACATTTGAATGACTAAACGATCTCCGATTCGAATAATTTTTTGGAGAGATGATCTTCCAATGAAGATTAAGAAGATAAACGGTTCCAATTTTGAAATATATACGAGGAAGATACGTTATTTGCAAAAAGATGATACCTGCACAATCTCCCATAGAGAAACACAATTATTATTCAAAATTAAATTATTGAGTTCCCTTTTTTTTCTTGTTAACTTGGAAATTGACAAACAAAAAAAAACTAAATTATTGAGTTTGTTGCATGCCGAAAGAAGTAGGAAGGGAAGAAAAATTGTTATTTGGAAATGGCAAGAAAAGAAATATTTTAGTTGAACAGGAAAAATGGAGAGAAACCCTAAGTTTTGAAATGTCAAATATGTTACGATCCTACTATAATTTTTTTTTTTTTTTTTTTTTAAGAAATGTCATAATTCTTGAATTTTCTTAGCAAACACAGTTTCATTGAATATTCAACGATTTAAAAAACAACCTAGTCAGAGAGTTTCTAGTACAAGTTTGTCAGCCACACAAATGGAGGTATTCAATTTCTTACCTAAATATACAGACAAAATAATGCCTCCTAAAAGCAAAATATTGAGTTTACCATCAACTGGTGGGGAAATCCTGGGTAGACTCAGATAGATCGTTAGGTTATTGGGAGTTTTAACGAAAAGCCCGCAATACTGTTTATTTTAACAAAAAATTATATTTTTACATTAAAAAGTCAAATCCGGTATTATTTACTTTACCATTTATTTTGTCCTTATCGTTAAAACTCAAAGTTTTTAAACCATTTTCATTAATTTTCCTTAGGTTATTTCCAACGAAGGGTTAAAAGTCGCTTTTAGCTTCAACTTGTGCAAAATTCATCACCAGCTAATAGCCGAAATGAATATGCTAAAAAAAATTCAAGTTTGTTTTGCGTTTCAGTCGATAAGTCATCGTTGATTCTGATCACTTTTATCTTAATCTTTTATAATTAGGTCTTCATAACTTAAATATTACCATCATTGAAATAAACGTTGAAACACGAGATATTTTTTAACGTTCTAAAAATATGACTCGATACATCAAGTGATACAAAATTATAATTTTTTTGGCTTGTTTGAAGGCTCTCCACCGTTGATATCAATTTCATTAATTCTTCAATCGCTTGAAGGAATCTTTTAGGCTGAGCACATATAGCTAGGTGTTGATATTCCATCGTTATTCCATAGGGGGATCATAGCATTGAGAGATTATTACGCACTAACTAATCATATCTTTGAAGATCTTTAAAGTCCAAAACCAACTCAACAAAAAGAAAAAGCATCAAGTGCGTCACTTTTATTTGGCCCGACGTAGAGTTGAGGTGTCCCTTAAGCATCGGTGCTATATATGCTCTTCCATGATAAGCACTTTTCTTATAGACAAAAAAATCTTTTACGTTTGACAGCTACATCATTACGTGATGTTATTAATCTACATTTTATAATATGAAAGCAAAATTAAAAGTACTCGTTGGCACCCAAGATGCTAAAAGTAATGTAAAGCTACGGTGGCGGACAAGATATAAGGACATGCGGGAGTGGAGGGATATTGCGAGATTAACGCATGAGAGTTCAGAATTTATGATTTATGACGATATTGTTATTATGTCATGAATCTATAGTATAATATTAATACGTAAATACATATGTTATAACACCAACAAATTGATCAGAACTTTGTTACGATATAACAGTTACACTAACGAAATTCTTGCTTTTATGATACTAAAATTGGAGACCAAATCTAGGATGGATGCCTCACCTAGTTCTAGTATTATATACATTATGTGGGTTCCAAAGTAAATCCATCTCCTTTTTTTATTCCATCCCATCCCATCCCATGTTATCAAATTAGTGGGAGAGAAGAACATAAGGAAAAGCCATTATTTGGGCCATCAAAATCCAATACATGATGGGATTATGTTATCCACCACTAACAAATTCTTAGCTGGCTTTTGCAACTTTATGTTGATGATTTATTTTATGGGGCACCTAATCCTGTGCATTATTGTGCACTAACTGAACAGTTACAACTACTCCTGAAAAAATAAACATGGGTTTTATTTGCATTTTAAGTAGGTATGACAATTTTTTGTAAGATCTGTTAATCTAATAAGAAATGATACGAAAATAACGTGTGTTTGGGTTAATCTGATAACGAGTCGAGTTGTTTTTGGGTTATCTGTTACGAATCCGTTAACAAATCGAGTTGCTATCAAGTCACCTATCAAGAACCTGATGAGATTCGTTTGCCACATCTAGACATTAGACATGATAATTTTTTGCATAACCCGTTAACCAGACACGAAACGACTTGATCCGAACGAATCAAGTCCTTATTGATTCATCTATTAAGAACCATTTAAGAAAACTGATTTGATATGACACGACCCGTTAAGATAAATTGTATGATACAAAAACGACACGAACATGAATAATTTAGGTCAATTCGGACATAAGTTTTTTGTTGATTTATTTATACAAAAGTTAAAAACATCCAACGAAAAAGGACCAATTAGCTTGGGCAGCTGGAGATGCTTGGTAGATATGGGGTTTTTGGTATTGTGCTCCAATTTGCATTTGACACCTGGGCACCTGGTTTTGATTTTAGACCAAAACCAATGGGGAAGACAATGACTGCTCTTGGTTTCTTTCATGTGTCTGTCTGTTTGATTTTGCAACAGTGCATACCATGTTCTCCAGGTTTGTTTTGGTTCCTAGTTCTTGCACTAGGAGCTGCTTTAATCAACCACTACCAAAAGGGCAGATGAAAATCAAACTCAAGTCAGAGTTTTAGGTCGTGTTTATTTATTTGGAATGAGTGAAGTTATGAATCAGGAACGTAATTGCTAATGTGTATGGAGATGCAAGATCGGCATTAATTCCAAGCAAACCAGCATTATTAATCATTCACTTCATTGCATATACGTTAGATTGTGATTTACAGTTAAGTAGGAACAATTGCTTTTTCTTTGCAAAAGCATTGAAGCGCCCCTAGAAATTGGGATTTTGCTTGCTTGACCAGTAAAACAAGCAAGTACGAAGCATGGGGCCACCAAATATTAAAATGTCTTCAAATGAGAGATTTTTTAGTGTGACCGTCACACGGGATGATATATCACGTGTCGCTATATAAATGGTGGGATATGTGTGTTAAAAAGTTAGTAACTTAAAAAATAAAATTTGCCACCACTTACATAAAAACACGTGGTGTACCACTTATGTTCCCGTCACAACTAAAAATTTCTCCTTCAGAAGGGCCTGCATGGGCTACAAAAGCAGAGGCCCACTATCTGGTTAGCTGATGGTTTGTTGGTAAGAAAGGGAGGAGCCCATTTCGAGAGCTATCAATAAGAGCACCCTTTACAAAAGCCCATTAAGGCCCAACATCGGAATAGTTTAGTGCAACGGACGTAATGTTACTAACCCACCCGTTATGGTAAAAATGGACGACATAGTTAACAAGCTCTGTAGATCTATAATTCGAACAACAAAATCCACATGTTATACATGAGTAAATTGATAAAATCACGTAACTGCAGAATGACATTACACCGAAAACTACTCAGAACTTCACAATCACAAAACGCTAAGTTGTGCCGAATCTATGGTCTTCAAACAAATCAAAAGTAGACATATGAAAGCATTAATCGCCACCCCAATTTTAACCCAGAAAGAAAACCATTGGTGGGAATCGATATTCGACTCGAAATAGTCATCTTTCACTCCTCTTGTTGTTCTTTTTAATTGGAGAAAAGTTGGAAGAGGAGCGCCAATAACAAGTCCCGTAACCTAGAAGCAATAGTAACAAGAGGAAAATGCCTATACCAAACCATACATACTTGCACAAACGAACCATCATTGCTTCCTACATGAAGTAACTTTCGTTTTGCTAACAACGGGAAAATGTTGCATGCATCGATCAGAAGCTATCAAATCGGAATTTTTTTACATCGATTGTAACCGGAACTGAATACATCACTGAGTCTTTCGACATGAGATTATATTTTGTCCGCCTCTGCCTTCATTGTTCCTTATATATAATCAAAGCATACGCATTGACGAAGATTAAATATTTCTTCACACAATAATTCACAAGAACTCGAAGATTAAACGTAATCAGTACATAAGCCAGCATGAAAGATAACCACCTGTCATAATTTTTATTTCCGCTTTCGAAGACAACACAAATACAATTAAGAAGGCGAAACCCGTAAAAGACTAGTTGTGTGTATTTTAGAAAGCTTGAGCAAGCACTAGAGAGACAACCCTACCAATGTGTTGGTACTTTCAAATTATTGAACCTGTTCCTATCCTAGATGATACCAACCTTTAAAATTTCTCATGTCACTAAAAATGGGGAAGACAAATTCCATCAGAGGAAAATCAATAAAAGTTTGAAAAAGATAAAAGTAAAAAAAAAGAAGGAAAAGTCTACTCAAGATCTCATTCCTAGGAAGGAAACAGTCAATTGAATCTTGAGTAAAATTTGAAATTCTTCCCCATTCTCACCCGCCCGAAAGGGATTCAACAATCAAAAAGGAAAGGGGGAATTACCAATTAGCAAGACTCCTGTGTTGACGGACAATCCAATCTTATACATCCGTATCTTCAGCACCCCATCACTGCGCAATTATAGACAAAGTTACCCGATTGCTTCCTGGCAAGTAGGTTCCACTGTGGAGGACCTTCACCTGGAGCCCATGCATTGATCTCTATGAAACCTTCGCCTAGAGCCCTTGGCCCGCCAATAACAATAAGCCGGTCTCCACAAGCCCTGAATGCAAGACCCCAACCATTCATTGAGGCAGCCCGCTCAGGCAATCTCCCCACCGTCAACCACACTCTTCTCTCCTTGTCATATTTCCTCACCTCCATGTCAGCATAGTCAGCAGCATACAATTCATTATTTACCACTGCAACCAGAGGCGGTGCCTCCCCTGCAGGCACATCATTCTCTCTGGCTGCACCACTCCGTCCAGGAGACATGTTAGGTATTTCTGTCCATGTTCTTGCCTTTAAATCATATTCTTCACCGCATGTAAGAACCCTTGGATCACTTCCCCCAATCCCACCAATAACATAAAACTTTTCATCCATAAAAACCCCAGAACACATCTTCCGGGGCTTATTCATGCTCGGGAGCATCTCCCAAGTCTGAGTCTCAGAATTATATAGCTCTGCGGAGCTGAGTATATTTCCCTGCGAGTCACAACCACCTGCCAAAATTGCAATCTCCTTAAGGCTGGCAGACCCAAACAAGCATCTCGGGGCATTCATCCTCATTCCAGAAGACCATGAGTTTGTCAAAATGCTATACCTAAAGATTACATGGGAAGTCACCTCCTTACCAAATACAAGAAGCTCAGTTCCCACAGCGCAAGATTCCTTATCAGAACACATGAAACATTCATTGGAAGTCATCCTCGGCAAGTGCATCCACCTGCCGCGATTGGGATCAAAGGCCTCCCATTCAAGTAGGTTGCAAGAGAAATAAATCCAGTGCTCAGTGACATCATTCTGCCTCCTCAGTTTATAGAGCTCCCCACTCCTAACTAACGAGCGGAAGCTCTGGTTCAAAGAGGCAATGGAACCATAATCAGACCTAGAACAGCGAATTAGGCAGCTGATCGAGTTATCCCTACCAATCCTATGTATAAGGTTATCCGAATCTGAAGGAACCCCAGAATGCTGCTGATCGTCCGATTGCTCACACGAAGACTGATTCATCTCAGTCTCCACCATGTCACAACAATCCAACATCTTACACAACTTCCTCTCTCGATGCTCTTCGTCATCTTCGCCGCCGTCGAACCCCAATGGACGCTTTCCGTTGGCAATATCTTCGAGCCGGCCGTAAGTCATATAAGGCCACTCGCTTTCTGGCTGGCAAGAGCTCGGAAACACCCACGAAAGCAAGCAGGACCGACCCTCCAACATTTCTCCGTGAAACAATCAATGGAAGGCCACCAAATTCAGACCCAAAACCTATCCAAAAGCCTCTATCTCTGGGTAAAAAGAAATTGAAAAATTCCACAGATAAATTTTCGAAAAAAATCCAATCCCCAAGTCCCTCAGAAAATTCAGTCAAAATACAACCTATCAGATTCCATTCAGAAGTAAAAAGAAGTTTGGGTTTAATAGTATAAAATCCCAATCTTTATCACTGATTGCATGAACCGGATGAAGAAAGTCTTAACTTTTTCAGAACTATCTGTCGAACTTTCAGCCTTCCAAATCCAATCGACCAACGATCCAGATGGGTTTTCTTCAAAAACCAATCTCTCAGTTATCCTTTTTTTTTCTTCTTTCAAAAGTCAAATCAAAACCATAGTTTCACATATAACTTATACCCAAAAAAATAAAAAGGAAAATTCACGTATTTCAGAAATGAACATCGGGTCGATGATGAACCTTTAAAATCTGTAAACCCAGCGAATCTAACGAGCGAAAAAAGCAATGGAAATCATAGTCTAAGTTCTAATTAACCCAGAAAAAATAACACAAAGCTAAAAAGGAGAGATTAAAGAAATGCGAGGGACTTACGGATTGGATAAGAAGAAAAAGGACCTGCTTGGAATTTTCAAAATCTCTGTCTCTCTCTCTCTCTCTCTCTCTCTATCTATCTCTTTCTCTCTAACTGTAACTCCAAACTCTCTGTTTCTGTTCTTCGCAGTTCTCTCTCTCTCTCTCTCTCTCTCTCTCTCTCTCTCCCCAATTGTCTGTCCTTTGGATACTCTCTGCAAATCAGAGAAGGCTCTGAGCTTCGGCCTTTGGAGCAAATATCTTTAGCGAGGCCCCCTTTCTCTCTTAAACCATTCATTTTGCATTTACAAATTATATTTTATTTTTTGGTTTTGTTGGCTTAATATTTCTACGTTACTTTTTAAGATCCTGAAATAGTATTATATAATGCGTTGATTAATAGAAGGAAGAGAAGATGTGATGGACTGTTGATTTGAAATTGATTTTAAAATGACTAAAAACGTTTTGGTAAAAGCTTGAAGAGTATCTTGAGTGCATTTTAGCAGAAATATCAATTACGTAACTAGCCGTTCTTGTAGTGGTTTCAAATAA
>JAOEHR010000067.1:4449815-4461233 GCA_025448175.1 Aronia arbutifolia
TGTTGCCCATTTAAGATCAATAAATGTGAATTTTCGCAACCGTGAAGCAACTTTAAGTTCCTCTTCAAGTTTGGAAGCGGATGAATTACTTTCTGTATTACTAGTGGTTGACGAAGAGACTACAGTAGCTGTTGGTTGGTCCCTGCTCGTATCATTTATAGATTTAGTTTCTGCACACACCAAAAGAGAAACCAATACATT
Source organism: Aronia arbutifolia (assembly GCA_025448175.1). Lineage (NCBI taxonomy): Eukaryota > Viridiplantae > Streptophyta > Magnoliopsida > Rosales > Rosaceae > Aronia > Aronia arbutifolia. Next base: position 4,450,017 of record JAOEHR010000067.1, read on the forward strand.
AGACTACTGATACAAATTAAAAAACATGGTTTCTTAATAGTACTAAATTGAAAACATGTTCCCGGTAAGCAAATTAAGTTTAAAGCATACAAAGGATTTGATGTAAGAACTTATTCCCGAAGACAAGTACACATAACCGATGAATTGCACAAAAAGATATACCAGATTAATATAATGTCAAATAGAAGTGCTCTATCTTATGAGTCAGTAACGTTGAATAGGAAATTAGAAGACCAGCTAAATCAGACACCGCAACGACAGCCATCTGACATAGGCCATGTATCTTAAAAAACTTAGTTTATATCTAGAATTACTATGTACTCAACTCAAAAACCACTCTTCCAAACCCAGGAAAATGTTGCTAAAGCCATAAATTCTATCCTCCAATAGCACACACCCCTCATGGCTTCATTTCCCATACCATAATGATACACCCTCACCGCTGCTAACAAAATTTCATCCGCATGCCCAACCATCTCCTTGCCAATTCCTTAATTATCAACCTCACTGTCCTAAATCACAACAGACTGAGCTTCCTAGTTGGTGATTAGTTTTCATTTCCTTCCATACAAGACAGCCGTAGTTTGTTGGTTGACAATCCTCAGAAGAAACAGATAAGTTTTATACAAAGCATCCAACAAACTAAAAGAATGTGAAAATTACAGGGTAGTACAGTATCAGAATACACAAGCCTTCATCTTTTTAATAAGGCAGAACATACTTCAAGTTTCCGCAAACGTGTCTTATGTATTGATTTAGTCATACAGTCTGGAATTAAGATATTGTTTCCCCGCTATAGGAGACAGAAAAGAGGAGGGATTACTCTTGTTCTCAAAAACAAACTCACATGTTTCTGTGGAATGTTTCTTTGAGGACCAAGAGGATTTTTCAGCCACCGATCAGGCTATTCTCGTATGAGAAAAAAAAAAGAGCTCAATTGAGTTTCATTTCTAAAACCCCCCTCCAAAACTCAAAATTTACCCCGTCACTGCAGGTATACTCTTCACAAGTTCTGGGAATTATCATGCCTTGATTAAAATCTACCAAGAGCAAAGCTCTTCGGATTGACCAAAGTAGTATAATGCAGCTAACTTATGGGAGGCTAAATTTGCTTATGCTATGACTAACAAGGTAAGAACCCTACAGATTACACAACACAAGCTCAAACAGAAACAACAGAACGATCCCCAAAAGCAATCAACCTCAACAAACATACTTGAAGCATATGAGCTTGTAAAAAAAGTGATTCCAAGAGAAGCAGAAAGTTACCACCACAGTGAGTATTACTGGTCCCACTGATTGAGCTATCAACTTTGGATCTTGAAGAAATGCAGCTCCCAAAGTACCTCAGCCTAACCCAACACCCACTCCCCTCCTCCTCCACGTCATCATCATCATCCCCATCAGCTTTCTGCTTCTTCTTCCTCCTTACCTTCGATTTGCAGATGTCCCAGGCCTCCACTTTACCATCCTCAGCTTTCAAACCCATTTCTCACAAACCCTAAAACAATCAAATCCAGATACCATCAAACACCCAAACCCACCACCTTCCCACCCCCGCAGAACCACCCAGAACCGCCTCTATCCGCCGTCGACACAACCCTACGAAAAACCCACCAAAATCCCTGAAATTTCCGAACTTTACAAAAACCAAACTGAATTTAGAGTAAAAAAAGACGACCCAGCTGAGAAAACAGCTACATCACGCGGAAAGCAGATCAAATTCGACGAACCCTTGAAGCGAAATCAATCAGCTCGTGGGGAAAAAGAAAAAGAATAAAAAACCCAAGAGGGAAAGTGTCCTTTTTATCAGATAGGAACAGCCAAATTTTCAGTTTTAACCCAGAAATGTCTGCAGAAATCTCAGAAAATGGACTCCCACAAGCTGACAGTTTAAAGTTTGGTGAAAAAAAATAAATATTTGTTTTTTTTGGGACCAAAATAAATAATATTTAGCCAAAATATCGTTACTAGACATATAATATTCCGAATTATCGGATTCTCTCTCCTCATTTTTTAAACTATTTTTAATGGAACCGAAAACTAGAAAAAAGCAAATCGAGCTGCCCGGAGAAAACGGGCAGCTGATTGGCATGCGCGGGCCATCCGTTGTGTAAGACTAAAGAAAAAAGGGAAAAAGATTATCTTCGAATACCTTTCTTCTAACTAAGTTTGGGGTCTGGACCATTAAAATTTAATCTAATGGTTAAAGTTATCATAATTTTTAAAGTCAACTTTTTATTTGTAATCGTTGGATAAAAAAAACATATTAAGCTGCCCCGGAGAAAACGGGCAGCGGATGTGGCATGCCCGGGCCACCCGTTATGTTGCTGGACCGTACGAGGTGCAAGGCTTTGAGGTTTGGGAAGAGGGAGGGAGGGGTAGTAGAGGTGGAAAAATAGGGACGGTTCGGGCAGGAGAGTGAAAGGGAGAGTGTGGGACACAGTTGGATGGTGACGTGGCTGGCTTGGGCGGGCGCGCGGACTGAAACGCGCGCGTCAGGTTTATATGGTCACGTCACTACTCAAAGCCTGCAATGTGTGCATTTTGTTGTTTTCATCTTTTATTTAATTTTTTGGATTTTATTTATTTATTTATTTATTCACTCCAGACCACTTCTCTTTTTTTTTTCTTTTTTTTTTTTTCAATTTTCCACTTGTTTTTTGTTAAAAAAAAATCACTTGTTTTTGTTATCTAAATTGAGAAGTATTTCAGAATCTTAGTTAATTCTCTAAGTCGCTGATTCGTGGAGTTGGAAAGCAAAACAATGTTGAGAATTAAAAAAAAATAAAATTTAATAATAGCATTTTATTTGTAATTTTGTATAGGCGAAAAGGATAATAGTCTATGCATCATTTAGTTGTTTGATTGAGTAAATTAAACAATAAATAAATAAATGCAGAAGTAGAAAACGAGAATGTGTAATCACTAAGTAAAATAAAAAAAAACGAAAGAACAAAAAATGTTGTGCTTGCACTTCACTTGGACTCGCTAGGTACACTATTGTTAACAATACCAATAACACATTGCTTTTTGAAAAATTAACATTGCATCGTGTTATTAATTTAAAATATCGTACCCTGAATTATCCGATGCAGGTAAGTCTTGGTGGAGATTTTATTAGGTACACTCGCTAGATTTATTAGATACACTAGCTAGGTACGTTACTATAACAGTAACAGTAACACACTACTTTTTAAAATGAGACTTTTACTAGGTACGCTACTATAACAGTACCAGTAACGCGCTGTTTTTTCAAAATGAGAGACTTTTACTAGGTACACTCACTAGGTACGCTACTATAACAGTAACAGTAACGCACTGCTTTTCAAAATGAGAGACTTTTACTAGGTACACTACTTTAATAGTACCAACAACTCACCGCTTTTAAAAAAAAAAAAATTATAACGAATAGCATTATGTTGCTTCCGAAGTTTGAAACACTGCACCGACGTACCGGATGCAGGTCCGTTCTTGTGGAAATTTGCAAAAGCCATGATATCATGTGGGGAACAGAATAAAGGAAGAAGAAAACAATGAAGAAAAAGAATCAGCCAAATCATTGCCATGTATAAAACTCAATGAAAGTCTCTAATTTTTTTTCTGTATAAAATGGTTACATCCCAACACATACAGAGAATACAGTCTCCCATCGAAGGGATATTTGTAACAATTCGTATCCCCTCTCAAACCACCATTTACAACACACAGGGAACCTTGAATTTCTAGAACGAATTCGCGAATCTCGACTAAAGAAGGCAAAAGCAAACCTCGGTGCAGCGCCTGTTGTTAAGAGCCTGATGCTGGATGACTGCACATGTGACGGTTCAAAATTCTTCAATGGCTCGGTTTAAAGTGGGAGAATGACATGCATGCTGCACTAGATATTTCCTAAATAATCCCAGTGGAAATACTGGAAGTCGCATTAATCTTCAGTGAGTACTCGGGTATATAGGTAACACCTGTTGTGCAAGAAAATGGTACTCGATCAGAACAACAAATTCATCGGTTGGATTTTCACATTTAAGTAAAGGATAACCCTCGTAAATGATACGAGATTTAGTTCTGAGAGAGGAACCCAAGAGAAAGCAGAAAACCAACCAAAGTGTCTTCTAGACAGTGATTCGTTACTTATTGATTAAATTAACTGCCCAATACTCGTTCCTTTTTTCCTAATGCTCCATCTTTAAGCAGTCAAATTAGCGGACCTAGATTCCATAACAGAATACGCCTAAACAAGTGCTATTTATCATTTTCTTTTCAGACCTATTGAGTAATAATTGTTGTTTAACATAATTTGAACAGTAAAACTGTAGAACATACCCCCTAAATATCAACTAATGAACCCTTATCTATATTAAATTTTGCTTGACATGAAGGTACATAAACCACTCATTTTTCCTAAAGTGGTGTGCGGAAAAAGAAAATGGTAGAAATATGAAGACGTTTACCTTTTTCCTTCACATCAATTTGTAGGGTGTCCAGTGTAATTATGCCATCAGTCAATGGAAGTAGCTCAAGCTTGACGGTTGCCATAGATTGAGAGGGGATGCATCTGTTGTGACGAGTAAATTATAATAACTGGAATACCCATGAATACGAAATGAAAAAGAGAGAGAAGAAAATGGAGCATTACCCCAGTGGAACTCTACTCTGAAGCCACAGATGTGTACAACACAGACCGGTACTCGGAATGGCATCAGATAATGGAGAAGTCTGTTCGCTAAAAGAAGCTGGCCAAACTCCACCTTTACCATGTTGTTTCTGATTGTCCGAAAGGAGTGGTGAGCTTATCGTCTGCATTGTAGGACTCTTTCCTGTAAACTCAGGTAAACTAACAAATGGACTCATTGGTGAAGTAGGGGATGAGTTCAAGGAGACCACTGAAGGAGGGGAAGTGAATGAAGCTGGAGCAAGAACTGTCAGAGTTAGATCTTCTGACATTAGATTTGAAACCTGAAGAGTTAAGACCTGCAGGATTGAAAAGTAAGATGGAACCTAATACAACGTGAAAAAAGGAAATCCCACAAAGACACATTCGAGCTACTAAGTATATGAAACCTGAACAGGAAGCCGAGAGACTCCTCCATTGGGTGCACTAGATTGTCCAGACATTTCAGTTGCAACAGAGATCATAAGATCCCTTGAAACACGGGGACACCAACTTGTTGGCTGTTTGAAAAATAATCTCGACTCTGCAGATGTAACATAAAAGGAGAAGAATTAGAAATTAAAACTTAGGTCCTCCAAATATGGAACATTGAGAGATATATAATTACCAGTGTAGTTGCACCGACATGATACCATAATTGCGTACTGATCAGCAGTTGAAGCACTCTTCTTTCCTTCAACAGTCTTAGCCGGCGGACGCAAGCTTGGTGCAGTATTTCCAGCCTGTAGTTGTGATGATTGAGTTCTTCTATCACCACCAGCCTTGAAATTCTTCCACAGGGATGTTGCTGGTTTAAGAATAAAGGAGTGCTCTTCACCTCTCCTGCCATGAGAAACTTTAATGAGAAGAGAACAAATAAATTGGGATTCCAAAAACTATACATCTTTCTTCAAAACAAGTGTGATGTAAGTAACAATGTAACATGAGTTTCAAACTCTAAAGATATGAAGCTCCAACTTTACTCCAGAATGATGGTGCCCTTTTTCTATGTCACCAAGTGCGTTTGCTGTGTCAAACCTGCTATCTGAGTAGCCAGAGGTTGTTCTCCTACCTCAAATTTGTATCAAACTAGATGCAAGTCATTTTGTGTTTTTACCCATTTTTCATGCATCTAAGCTCTTTCTAAGTTCAAGAGAATCTGCCAACTGTTATACATGCAAAGGAACTTCTTCTACGTGATCACAGAGTACCAGGAATTTCACCCGATCCATATAATTTTCTAATCCTAGGCATTAATGTGATAAAAAAACACACAATCACCATGAAAAATGAAGTTTCTGTAACAAGGAAAACTACAGTGTGACATGAAAACCAAATTGAGATACTAGAGACAACAACCTGAGGGCTAGATTTGGCAAACTGTGATCATTTCCTGCTTCTATACATGCAATTGGTAATGATAAGGACTGTCCACCTTTTGAAGCCTCCTCAAAAACAATTGTTATAGCATCTATATACACCACAATATTTGGTGCATGTGTTGGAGAAACATTCTGCACAACAAAAGGATAATGTGAGACAAAGCCTAGCAAACATGTCGTTCCTAACAAGATATTAGACATTATAAAAATATCAAGGCAAAACAAGTATTAACCCATGTTCTGGAGAAATATTCTGCAAAACAAAATGATAACTTAATAGGAATGTGAGACAAAGCCTAACAAAAATGTCATTTCAAACAAGAGGGATTAGACATTATAAAACTTCCAGGAGGAAAAACAAAAGCACAATTAACAAACACCTTGACCTAGTCAATCATTGCTCACACCTTTATCTGGACACAAAGAAGGTCATCTGTATTGCAGTCAGCAGCAAAGGAATGGATTTCTACTGGTTGTATGATTTCAAGTTTTCTCCTCCACCTTCTTCCAGGTATATAGATTCCCTCCAATCCACAACGAACGGAAAATCTTTCTCGCTCCAATGACACGCCTCGAAAAGATAAAAGCCCCTCGCCACCAGTTTTTTTATTCTTCAAGAACTTCTGATATGAATTCTGATCCCAGTCTTCAAGATCAAAGCTTGGCTTAGAACTTGCAGCTTTAATAGGTGCAGGTGGTGGTGTAGTATTTTGTGGTAATGATGACATGGAGTAACTTCTAAAATGGGATAAGAGTTGAGAACCAGATTTTTGAGATGTGCTACCAATTCCTGAATTGGAAGTTAAAGCAGGAGATGAAGGGCGAGCTGGAGGTGGAAGGGTGTTATCCAAAGGGAGCAACCATTTCAACAATTCTCCACATGGGTCCTGATTTGCATCAACTAAGTTGTCCTGAGTGTCAGCAAACAAACTTCTCTCACGATATTTCTCAAACTGAAGAATCTCAATAACAGGGTCATTCAAAAAATCTACGCCAACATTCACTTGTAAAAGAACCTGCATCCTTCCAAACAAGAAAATGGAATGAGAATAAGTGATCTGAACAACTGCTTACAATAGCCATGAATGTGAGAGGAAAAAGAAAATTCAGTATATTTTAAAATGGAAGGTATAGAATAAACAAAGCAACAGTAGAAAATTTAACTTAGGGGTAAGGAATTTGTTATCAGAGTTACAAAACTTACTTATTTTAGTACAAACTAAGACCCGCCAGGGATTTTCTCTTATAAAACTTTGCAGGAAGCTTAACAACTAAAGCTGCATGAATATGGAGGAAATTCTACTCTAAACTTTCAGCTAACAAATGAAGACCAAACCAGCAAACACATATAAGACATGGATTCTTCAATGTACACCTAAAACCTCCTAAACACACCTATCTAATATTCAATTAACATTGTTTTCCTACAGTCACCTGAAAACAAAATCATTGGAAATTCGATGAGCACAGAATAACATAAATCTTAAAAAATTCCGGCTGCAACAGTCATTGCCAGTGAGCCGTGGTCAGCCTAAGAAAAAGAAAGAAAATTATATGGGAGGTACTTTGGGATTATACGGGGTTAAGTGTGAAGACTAGCTGGATGGGTAAACAAAATCTTTGGTGAAGATAGAAGATCCCCAGTTTTTCACCATAAAACAATGTCCCGATATCTATTTGATATTTCGTTTCTCAAGCCGGTTGAAGTATGATATGAATATATATATGGTGTGCGTGCATATATATATACAGTATACACACAATACGTATGTATACAATGAATAACCTACAAGCTTCATTGCACGTACCACTATGTCTCCATTAGAAAGAGAGCAACACTTGACATTATTTCTTGCTACGCCTCCAGAGACATTGGGATCAAAATTCCCTTTATCAATAATGGCATTTACTGCAGTTTTCTGGGTTCCATCTTCCGTGGACTCTTGACCATCCACATCAACCGATTCTGAAGACTTCTTAGAAGTACCTTTTTTTGCCCAAAGTGCCTCACTTGAGTCTGCAATCCTAACAAAAAAATGAGAACTCTCAAATCTTTGCAATAAAATTTCCGTCTGTCTTTTGTGATCCTCCATTCTGAGAAGAGATTCACTAGCAGAAACATCCTTTTGTGAACCAGTCTTCTCTTTTGAAAGGGTTTCACCATTTTGATCTGCACCTTGACTATCAGGACTCATATCTCCCTTTCCCAACAATGTACCATTGCCATCTTCCACATTTCCATTTTGTTTCTTTGGGCTTAGTCTTAAGCCATTTTTACTCATGGCTGCAGCTAATTTAAAGGGAGTAATAATTTCTGTGTCCTGCTTACACGCTGACAAGCATGCAAGGATATGAACTTGTTCACCTGGATTAAAAAATAGATTTCAGGTCCTAATGAAGGATGTGTCCTCCATGTGAAATATAAAAAGGCATGTCAAGACCGAAAGAGTCGGGAGATTGAAGAACTACCAGGGAAAACAAAGGACCGGTCCAGAGAGCGTAATGACTGTATATCCGGTGCATCATTCCAATTATCAGGGAGTTCTTCTGCAAGAGCAAAACAAGCTTTATACATAGTAGTTTATAATCACCATGGTAGAATTACGTATTTAATACATAATGTAAGCACTTAATCGACTACATTTGTGTATATCATAACACAGCTAAAGTGCACACCTATAAGAGAACATGCCATCCTACACTCTATGCAAAATATCAGAACATAATTGAGTATAACGGAAAGCACTTACTGTATGGAATGGAGATCCATCCCTCCTCATCAGAAACATCATAATGCTTTGCTATGACAGAGGTTTCTTTCTCTGCACCAATTCCATTTTCACCTCTAGATTCACTTTCTCCAGCATTATCTTCGATTGTGGAATACTGTGCATAAGAATCTTCACCAATTAGACCCTCCAAGGTTGTTGCAGATTTCAGGGTAGGATACGTCTCTGCAGGTGGTTCTTGAACAGGAGGCACAGGCGGTATAAACGGAACAGATGGCTGTTCTGCCGTCACTCGCTGTACATGCTGAGTAGATCGCATAAGGAAATTCATTGTCCCACCACTGCAAAATCCATAAATGTTGTCAGTCGAATGAAACATGGGTTATGTTAAAGCAAGCGAATGTGTATGTATAGCTTGAACATGCGAACCCTTGCCAATGAAGCTGGTGTGCATCTCATCAGGACTTAAAAGTGCCTAGCTAGTGAAATTCACCACCAGAAAATTCTATCACCTTCCTAAATACATTTCCCATACACCCGAATTTCCGATACACGCAGTCAAACTCCACTGGCAAGCCATCCAAATCAGAGGCTTTTACCACACTACTTCAACAATGGCCACTTGATCAAACAGTTCAAATACTCTAAATCTGAATTCATGATTCATGGCATATGTATAACAAATAAGCAAACAAAAATCACACTCTAGAAATCCTCACAACCCGATACGAAATCTGTAACGCTCTCTCTGGTTCCAAGGATTCGGCATTGGAATTGAGTTTCGAGATTGGCCTTCCAATGCCGAATCCAGAGTCACAATTGACTGAGAATTCAAAATCTAAATTCCATTTAGCTGTTCTTCAGAACCAATCTACTGACCTGAGATCGAGTCCTCCGTCGAACCTCGGCGGTGATCGCAATCCCGGAAGGTTTCGAAGCTGAAAGCCCTAATTGTTCGATTCCAGTGCTTCTCTCCCCTGAAAAGTCCGAATCCTAAGCTCCGGAAGTTGAACGACGGTGATGCGACGGTGGAGTGCGATCAGAGTTCAGAAGGGAGAGTCTGCGAGCTCTGATTGTGAACTTCGGGTTCCCTTTCACCACTGCGTTGCCACCATAACCGTCACTGTAAAAACTAAAAGGAAGAAGACTACGAAAATCGCACTCCACAGTTACCATAACCGAGACTTTTAAATTCATGAAGCCCAACACAGAAGGGAACAAGACTACGAAAATCGGCCCAATTAATTGGGCCCTAGCTACAGGTTTCCCTTTTCTGAATTTTTTTTTTTTTTGGTAAAATAATGTTCATCTAGACGATTTGGAAATTATTTAGTCATTCATATGTGTCAAATAAATCGACAATTATGGTACCCTCTGTTTATTTAATTTATATGAATAATCAAACGGTCTCCAAATTGTTTAGATATTTAAATAAATATTAATGAACGGTTCTGATTATGAATAATCATCTTCGGATTCCTTCCACCTAATCCTCCTTATCAAACAATACGGACTTTTAAAATTTGATCAAACGGTTAAAGTTATTATAACTTTTAGAGTGAGCCCGTGTTTTTAACCGTTGGATTAAATTTTAAGAATCCAGATTGTTTGATGAGGAGGATTAGGTGAAAGGGCTTCGGAAAGGATCCCTTTTCCGCTTTGGATGAGTAGGCAACTGCTTACACAATTGAACGTAGTTTTTGCATGCATGGCTCATTAAATAGATTTGCTTATTCAATGACAATGATTCATATGACATGGTTAGAGGTGAAGCCACAAAGAGACCATTATCATCCCAGGCTCTTCCTGAAATATTTTTTAACACAGAAAAGTTAGTGTTATGTTTGTGATTTTCAAGGTTTTTCGTAGGCGTAGGGCTTCAATCCGACATTTTTACTTTAATTTTGTTCATCGAAGTTGATTTGAGGTCGGTGGCTCCTATCACCAACCTCCTATGAAGTTAAGGCAATTTGTTGCTTGTGAACTTTGAAGATGACTCTGATTTGGGGGCAATGGAAGGAAAGAGGAAGAAAGTAAGAGATTTAGTGTTTAGGTTTAAGGAAGAGAATGATAAAGACGATACCATATCAGAACCAAAACATGATGGTCAATTACCCACTGCACGCATAGTAATTTTTGTAAGCTTAGAAAAGCATTTCGGATTGAGACTTTTGGGCATCTTCAAGACAAAAATCTTGATTCTGCTATTGAACAAGATTACTTAGTCAATGAGAAGTCTCATATTAATAGGAGGAGGATTCTCTCCTCCTTTTTTCCCATACACTCTCATACTTCCCCTGTTTGTGTGGTCACGGTTAAGCTACGTCATTTTGTCTTATTATCTTTATAAAAAATCAATATAAAATGTTAACGTGGCTTAACCGTGACCACACAAACAAGGAAATGATAAAAGTGTATGAGAAAAAAAGGAGAAGATAATCCTTCTCAATATTAA
>JAOEHR010000067.1:4532870-4544544 GCA_025448175.1 Aronia arbutifolia
TGATTTTGGTCATTCCGTTAAAAACTCTTTGGGCAATTTTCAAAGTTTCGTAACTCAATCGATTCTTAACCAAATTCTACCCATAATATATCAAAATGAAGATACGAAAGTGTAGAACAAGATTATACCTATTTGAAAGCCCAATGATTATCGGAGATGGCCGGAAAATAGCCTGAAAGGTGACTGGTCAACGGGAAAACTAGAAAACTCGCCGGAAACTGGGTAAACTTTAAACGTTCATAACTTCTTCAATGCTAAACGAAATTGAGTGATTCAAAAACGAAAATCATACTTCTCGATGATACTAAGATAATGGTATCTTTCTTGACTGCTAACTCGCTGTGGTTGGGCCGGAAAACGGCTCGAAAGTGGGTAACTCGAAAATAGTTAGCCACTTTCGAGCCGTAGTCCGACCAAACCACGGCTAGTGAGCCTTCGAAAAAGGTACCATTCTCTTTGTCTCGTCAAGAAGTATGATTTTTGTTTTTGAATCACTCGATTTCGTTAAGTATTGAATAAGTTATGAACGTTTAAAGTTTACCCAGTTTCCAGCGAGTTTTCCAGTTTTCCCGCGGACCAGTTACCTTTCAGGCTATTTTCCGGCCATATCCGGCAACCATTGGGCTTCTAAATAGGTATAATCTTATAATACACTTTCCTATCTTCATTTTGATATATTATGGGTCGAATTTGGTTAAGAAACGATTGAGTTACAAAGCTTTGAAAATTGCCCAAAGAGTTTTTAATGGAATGACCAAAGTCATGGATGGTGGACAATCTCATGGACTATTTCTATTGATTTTAAATCTTAGAGACTATTTCTATTAATCATGCAAATCTCAGAGACCATTTTGTATAATAACCCTTTAACATTTCTTGACTAATGTGAAAGTTTCACGTTTCTCAATGGGAACGAATATCATACACTAGTATGTCAGCAAGTCAAATGCTTTGTCCTCAATTCAGTCATGAAAATCGTGAGTCGAGATGGTTCATCTCATAAATTGGGCCTCAATTTGTACGTAATGGGCCTTTCTTCTCTTACTTTACAGAAAAGTTGGCCAGAATTAATGGAGAGTGCGCACAATTTTGGTGTGCCCCCTGCCAATAGTGCCACGGCTCCATCACATCCGTACCTACATTCATTTGCGTCACCCTTCTTATCTTCTTCTTTCCCTATCTTCCCTATATATATACGTTTGTCCCAGCCAAGCTTGTTAGCTTAACCTCACAACTTCTTACAGTGCTTTTAGAAAAGCACTTCCTCAAAGCTTAGCTAGCTAGTGCCCACTTTTTTTCTGGCATGTTGAAAAGCTGATGATGGCTGAAGGCAAGAAGCAGAAGCAGCTGCAATCAAGCCACTGCCTCTACGTCACAAAGTTCTTTCAGAAAAGCACTTCCTCAGAGCTGTCACACAAATTTCCTTTAAGCCCAGATAAAGAACCAGTTGATAGAAAACGTGATGCCGCAAGGAAACCTGGTGGTTGGAAGGCCATGCCTTTCATCTTAGGTCTCTCTCTCTCTCTCTCTCTCTCTCTCTCTCTCTCTCGGAGGATACTGCACCGAAATGGCTGTGTCCCCGGTCATTGATAAAAAAAATATGTAAGTTTTTTGGTCGACATGATCGAGCACGGAACGTAGCTACGGTGGCAGTGTCAGATCTCAGTTACTCTCATTCCATGATGTGTCACTGTAATCACATATAGGTGCATTCAATATTAATCCATCTTTATCCCTGATATGAGGTCAAAGTGTCTAATTTATTAAATGGCGGCAAAAACAGAACACGTTTTTAATGGTGGTTGTTGTGGTGGTGGTGGTGGTGCAGGAAATGATACGTTCGAAAGGTTGGCTACTATTGGGTTGCTCTCAAACTTTATGGTGTACTTGACGAGGATGCTACACCTGGACCAGGTTTCCGCTTCCAACATTATCAACGTCTGGTCTGGTTTGACCAACTTCGCTCCTCTCCTCGGCGCCTTCATCTCCGACGCCTACGTCGGCCGCTTTCGGACCATTGTTTTTGCGTCCATTTCCTCTCTCATGGTACCTCTCTCTCTCTAGCTCTCTCCCAATTATTATTTTTTGTTATTTTCTAATTTATTTGGCCAATGTGTTAATTGTTTTAAGGTAATTTCATTATGTTTGACAACGGTTTGTAGATGTTAGAGAAATCATCTATTTGAATTATATTTTGTAATTATATGATGTGATAATTAAATTTCTTTTTAATTTATTAATTAAAGAATTCAATCATTGACCACTGCTTCGCGTGGGGTTAAATTATAGTCTAAAAACATGGTCTCTCTAACATATTCCTTATACTTAATATGTTAATATTTGGTTATTATTAAACATTATATTGACCAAGAGAATTGTTGTTTTCACTCTAAAATTTTCTTTATGCACACCAAACTTTTTATATCTAGAAAGAAGGGAAATGCTAGGGAGACTAAATGTAGACTAAATTTTGTAAACTAAACAACATGGAAGTTGATAATTTGATGATTACTTAAGTGTTGATTAACATGTTTGTTTCTTATTGGTGATACATAATTTAGTTTGCAAATTTAGTCTGACTAGCATTACTCTTAGAAAGAAATATACGTTTGTCAGGAATGCACAATAAAATTTTTGGAGTGCCAACATGAGTTTCCACTTATGTGATTAATAATGTATATATATTTTTAGTTTATTACGGACTGGATTAAATTATGTATCAAATACGTAGATTGTTTATATTAAGTTTACCGATCGACTAGTCACTCCCCAATCGTGTATATATTTTCACACGAGTTTCATAAACATGTGTTTTTGAGTGGTTCTCCCCTACCTCCAATATTACTGATAGGTGTGTATATGGTGAAAAGAAAAGTGTTCTATAATTATCCCTTTCTATGGCCCCTTCTACATTATATAATAACCAACAATTTGTCTTTGGCTTCGTGGCTAGGTAACGTATATATTTCGATCGTGGGTCATGTTCTTGACTGTACTCTATCGTTGTGGTGTTTTAAATTTTAGTGGGTGGGAGAGGATGGTGATGATCTTGTGGTTGAATCTGTCGTTGTACGTAAAATCGCAGAAAATCTTTGAAAGGGTAGTAGGTGGTGGTATGGATTTGAAAAGGTAAGAGTTCTTTAGCGAAACCTACCCTTACAGTAAAGAGTATTTTAATTTAACGATAATGAGTTGGAAATTTGAGTTAAATCACGCAATAAATCAAGTATGATTTTGTATCGTCATCTAGGGAAATGGAGAAGCGACAAAACTGTTGCATTTGTGATTGATCTCGGTTGAAGTTGAACGACTAGTACTACTTCGTCAACCATTGGGGAACTCCGATTAGCTAGTAATATGAAACCTAACAATTGAAACTAGAGTTACCAGTCAAAATGGTGACGGATTTGGAAAACTAAGCTAGCGAACAACATTTTGAAAATACGAAAAAGTAGGCAGGCGCTTAGACGGACTATGTGGATTTAACTAAATCCATTATATTTCATGTAAATAAGTGTCTATTTATACTTAAAATATATATAATTTTATCATAAATTACAAAATAGAATGACACATATATTATGAAGTTTTGGAACATAATGAAAACATGGGGAACAAGCATATAATGTGTACTCATTTAAGTATTCAACAAATCTCTTACAATTTATTGAAAAAATAAAATAAAATGCAAAATGAAAGTTATATAATTTTTCTGTCTAAGTGTGTCGCAACCTAGGCAGGTCTGGGCGGGCTAGGCGGTCTAGGCGGGCGCTTAGGCGGTCTAGGCAGGCGCCTCAGCAGGTCTAGGCGTCATTTCTTAATTTTCAAACGCCTAGGCATTAATCGGGGCGGTTGAGGTTTCATGATCCCTCTTTGAACAACCTGATCAACCAAGCTAATTAAAAGGATTTGTGAGAACACTAATACAACCGAACGTAGCTAATTCATATATAATTTATAGATAAATTAATAATATTACGTGATAATATTGTTAAATCTAAATCCTCATTTAAGAAATTTAAATCGAGTATCAATATTCAAGAAATTTGAAGTATAAACCAATATTGGTGGGCAAAAGTTTAGAGTTTACTAAATAAAAACCCGATCGTACTAAAGCATGAGTAAGCAACTGAGGTATAAAATTGTCAAATATCCCTTCGTGCGGCCAAAACGGAAAATAACGTATACCAACAAATATGTCTTTCATGTGGCTTAGCATAGAAATTGAGGATCTTAGGAGATCAACCCTGCTGTTTTACATGTAACTGTCACTTTCATCAGTTTTAGTGGATATTACTTTCACTAAGTGTGTTCTGAGGTGTGGATTAGGTTATTTTAGTGGAATTTTTTCTTAATTATAAGAAAAGGTTTGCAACAAATTTTGAAGTAAATAAAAGTTCAACAGGGAATTGCGACAGTTACTTTAACGTTATTTATTTGTTGTGTAACATTATTTATCCATCAACAGGGAATGGCGACAGTTACTTTAACAGCGTGGCTTCCGCAGCTGCATCCTCCGCCATGCAGCCCACAACAGCAAGTACTGAGTCAGTGCACCGGTCCAACCCGAGCTCAACTCGGTCTATTGCTGTCGGGTCTAGGGTTTCTATCCATAGGCTCAGCTGGCATCAGGCCATGCAGCATCCCATTTGGCGTTGACCAGTTTGACCCAACCACCGAAGAAGGAAAGAAAGGAGTGAAGAGCTTTTTCAACTGGTACTATGCCACGTTCACGGTGGTCTTACTCCTCTCCCAAACCGTAGTGGTTTACATCCAAGACAAAGTCAGCTGGAGTTTAGGGTTTGGGATCCCAACTGTGCTCATGGCTTGCTCGATCCTGCTTCTGTTTATCGGGTCTAGGGTTTACGTGCATGCAAAGCCAAAGGGCAGTATGTTCTCTGGGATTGCACAAGTACTTGTTGCTGCTTATAGGAAACGCTACATTAAGCTTGCGGAAGAAGCAGAAATTATAGATGTTGACAAATTGTATCATCCTCCAATATTCAAGGGGTATTACGCGTCTAAGCTCCCTCTCACCAACCAGCTCAGGTAACAAATTTTTGTATGGATCGATCATTTCTTTAATCATTAATTATGATTGATTTGAAGTATTAATATGTAGTTGGCTTAATCTATCGATTTTTATAGATTATAGGTTTACCTTACTAACATATATGGAGTGGCCAAAATAAAGTTTAATTAGTTAGGTTTCTTGAGGACGTGTTTGAATTTAGTACTTAATTAGTGTTGACTAAACTCTTTGTGTTACAGTCTAATGTATTGTCCTCTATTTGTTGATGGAAGATTTTAGATTTGATTTTTAGTTTGATCGCCACTGAGTGTAAGACACATGATCTGTAAGGTTTGGCAATGACACTGTTAAATGACATATTTTTCAGTGTGCTCAGAATAAGTGAAGAAACACCACCTGTTATTATACAATTGGAGGTACTCTGGAAAAAAAATAAAAGAAAAAAAAACTTTTCTCCAATTGTGTAATGACATGTGTGTTCGGCCCATGTTTGAAGCACACTAAAAAAATCTCTCATTTGAACAAACACATCCATTGTCCATTGTTTGGTGAACAAATTTAGTGGCTGTGTACTGTGAACTTTGTTTCCCTGATTTTTTTACTTGTTAATTAACTGTTTTGTTCATCATTTTATTTTCATTAGGTTCTTGAACAAGGCTGCTGTAATATTGGATAACGATTTGAAGCCTGATGGTTCTCCGGTCGATAACTGGAGGCTGTGCAGCGTGCAACAAGTGGAAGAACTTAAATGCGTATTAAAAACAATCCCGATATGGGCATCGGCCATAGTTAGCCTGACCGCCATGACACAGCAGGGCACCTTTACTGTGTCCCAAGCCCTAAAAATGGACCGTCATCTCGGCGCTAACTTCGAAGTCCCAGCTGGGTCCATCAGCGTCATCTCCTTTCTCACCATTGGCCTCTGGCTCCCAATCTACGACCGGATTATAGTCCCATCTCTCAGAAAAATCACAAAGCGCGAAGGTGGGGTTACTGTCCTGCAAAGATGTGGAATCGGGATCATATTCTCCGTCCTGTCGCTGGCAGTGGCCGGACTAATTGAAAAGGAGAGAAGGAACTTTGCCAATTTGCACCCTGCCGCACACGTGTCATTCCTCTGGCTGGCCCCACAACTTATACTGATGGGGCTCTGTGAGGCGTTCAATATGATAGCTCTGCTGGAGTTTTTCAACCGGGAGTTCCCCGACCACATGCGCAGTATTGGAAATGCCCTCCTGTCTTGCTCCTTTGCTGGTTCAAGCTACTTGAGCAGTTTGGTGGTTAATGTGGTGCACCATGTTACTGGGACAGAGAAGCACCCGGATTGGTTGACCAATGACATCAATGCGGGGAGATTGGACTACTTCTACTTCCTCATGGCTGGGATTGGGGTTCTGAATTTTGCCTACTTTCTGTATTGTGCACAACGTTATCATTACAAAGCCACAAATGTGTACGTAGATGAGGAGAAGCCGTATGATAGTGATCACGTGTAGTTAGGTTCAACCAATCATTATATATGGCTATGTATGTATGCAAATAAAACTCAATCAAATCGAATCAAACTGCTTGAATCAGTATTAGATATATACCAGGACGATGTAGTGTAATTTTCACATTATGTGAGTTGTAACATGGTATGGCTTAGTATATTCATAAGGAAAATTAATGATAACGGTTCTAAAAATTTTTATTTTAACCAAAAACAGTGTAAAGAGTTTATTTATGGTTAGAACAAAACTCAATACTTAACCAGTCCAATCAACATGGCCCAACTGAAATAATCTAATGTGTTTCCAATTTTACCCTTAACTTTTACCCTGACGATTTTTAATCTTTCTGTTAGTTTATTGGGTAAATTACAATTTACCTCTTCAGGTTTGAGGTCAATTGTAACCTCATACAATATCTTTAAAACATTTCAATCTCATACATTTACTACTATTTCATTTCAATTTCATACAACCGTTACTTAATCTGTTAAATTGATCGTTAAAGTGGTGATATGGCAAATATATGGTCCACTTTTTGATGACGTGTCAAATAAAAATAATTGAATATTATTTAAAAATAAACCTAAATTAAAATAAAGTGGACCTTACCCAGAAATTTGTTCTTGTTGTCATCGTTCATCCAACACTGCCATCGCCGTCTGCGATTGGAGCCTTGCACCCTGCCCTCCTCATCCTCAGATTCCATGGCCTCGCCATGGCGGCTCCGGCGACGTGACCTATGGCGCATTCAGCTACATAGTCGTTTGACGGCGGAGCTCGTCGAGATCAGTGAGAACCATTCTTCCAGATCCACGCCGCCAGCTTCGTCGAGCCACCCTTCCTCGTTAACACTTCGATTCCTCCCACCCTTGTCTATCTGTAACCTCACCCATCCTCGTTAGAAATCAAACAGCTAAAATCACTTTTCTCGCAACTAACCTAAACCCTCACCTTCACCCCTTTGAAAACTCGTCAGCAAAACCCAGATGCAAATCTGCTTCCCAAATCCCACTCTTAAAATCCTCACTTCCCTATTCCCAAAACTTGTTGAAAACTAGGATAAACCTAAAGCCCCTCACTTCCCAAATCTCGCATGCCACATACAACCACCCTCTCATCCACTTTATTCATCAACAATCCCTCCTCCTTCTTCGTCGGATTTGACGAAGACGATGCCGCCATCTCACCAAGATTCACATCATCGACTTCAGAATCGTACAGAATGAAAAACTTTAACACTCTTAGGGTTTCACTTCAATTGCATGTATTTATATTAACATCATGATTACACTAAGGTTTTGAAAACCCTAGATACAAGGAGATTTCAAAACTACAAAACAGAAAGATTACATGCGCAGCTTTTGGCTTACAACAAACATTTGAAAATAAAAAATCCTATAAACTAGGAACAGCTAAGAGATCAAAGTTTGAACCGAAAGAAGATTCCTCAAGTCGCGGGAATCACACTTGGATCTTGACTTCGTCTAACACCCCCCTCACGCAAGCTAACAGGTTGGGAAACAACTGGAAGCTTGGACACTAATAATTTGAATCTAGAAGAATACAGTCCCTTGGTAAAGATATCAGCAAGCTGATCCTGCAAGCAAATGTAATTAACGAGCAATTTACGTCGAACTACCTTCTCCCGAACATAGTGATAATCAACAATATGTCGATGTTTTCTTTCTGTAATTCCATTTTGTTCCAGATGTTTTGGACATGAAAATCGTTGGGAAATTCCATTTGTACTAAGGAAATTTTGAAATGCACGACTTTTATATTCGCCGCCTTCATCACATTGAAGTGTTTTAATGGAAAAATTAAGCATTTTCTCGACACAAGCTTTAAATTTAACAAAAATTTCAAAGATTTCACTTTTGTTTTTCATAGGGAAAATACAAGAGTATCGAGAATAGTCATCCACAAATAAGACATAATATCGAAATCCTTCATTAGAAATAACTGGAGAAGACCACACATCAGAATGCAAAAGTTGCAAAGGAAATTTAGAAACAGACTTAGACGCATAGAAAGGCAATCTAGTGCTCTTTCCTAAGGGACAGGACTAACAAAAGCTTACATCAGAAGTACCATGAATTGGTACCAATTTATTTGAAATTAAAAACTTAATTATTGAGTGGGCTGGATGACCAAGACGTGCATGCCATTTTTTCACAGAACACCGTACTTCTACAAAGGCTGAAATTGGATACTGGAGTTGTCCACTGCCACTTGGAAATGGGTATAACCCATTCTCACATCTCCCTTGGAAAAGCGTCTTCCGGGTCTTGAGGTCCTTAACAAGGAAGAAATAGGGAAATATTAGTAGGTAGCATCGGTTATCTAATGTAAATCTATGGGCAGGAATTATATTTTGAGAAGCAATGGGACAGTGGAGAACATTGTTTAATTCAAATGAGCAAGCTTTAGTACATAATTGATTGGAACCAGAATGAGAAAAAGTGATGCCATAATCATTACCTACACCTCAAACAGTTTCATTACCGGTGTACTCTTTAGGATTGACGAGATTTTGAAGATCAAGAGTAATGTGTGCATTAGCACTGGTGTCTAAAAGCCAATTACCATTCTGTTGCTTGTTCAGAGTAATAGGGGATGAGGTCATAGCTGAGAGTTTTTTTGTAGGAATCCTACCTTCATAAGCCGCATTCATTCGTTGGTAGCAATCAAGGGCAGGATGACCTGGTTTGCCACAAATTTGGCAAACAATTGGCTCACCAGGACAAGAAGGACGATCATCATTTGCCGGGTTGCACTGATTGTTGTTGTTACGAGGGTTATAACCTTGTTGATTGAATGGAACGCCACGATTGGATAAAGATGCACCTTTCCCAGTTCCTCGTGACCTTTCACCGCCACGACCTCGAGCAGCAACAAAAGCATTCACATGTGCAGTCTCAGCCAATGAAGCATGTTGGTCCACCATTCTTCGTTCAATGGTCAACAGTAGTGCCTCAAGAGTGGGATAAGTATTGGGAGAATCCCGAGCTTGAGCAACATTCACCGTCATTTCAAATGCAGGCCCTAGATTGTTCAAGACAATCTGTATAAGTTCATCATCATTGACAGGTTACCCGACTAGGGCTAGGTTATCAGCTATCGCATTCATACGATCCAGGTAATCTGCAACAGAGAGATCACCTTTCTTGGTCTGCAACAACTCATTTCGCAGTAACAAAATTTGGTTTTGGGATGTCGAAGCATACCTCTGCTCCAAGGCTTCCCAAGTGGCTCGAGCAGTCCTCTTGCTCGCCACAGTAGACAATACAGAAGCAGTTAAGGAACCATTGATCCAACTAAGGATCATTTGATCCTGTTGGACCCATGCAGCATATCGTGGATTGATAGTGGTGACACTGGGCATGTGTTTGGGAGGGCACACCGAGGTACCATCCACATACCCCATCAAATCTCTACTTTTGAGAATTGGGAGAATTTGAGCTAACCACAGTGGGTAGTTGGTTCGATCAAGCTTAATATTGACAACAGTGGAGAAATGATGGAAGAGATTGGTGGTAGGAGAGGTGGTGGTGGTGGTAGAATTGGAGGGGGTGCCATTGCCTTCAACCATTAAAACATGGAAAAAAAGGTGGTTTGAGTCATTAGACGGTAGGGCTCAATACCATGAAAAACTTTAACACTCTTAGGGTTTCACTTCAATTGCATGTATTTATATTAACATCAGGATTACAGTAAGGTTTTGAAAACCCTAGATATAAGGAGATTTCAAAACTACAAAACAGAAAGATTACATGCGCAGCTTTTGGCTTACAACAAACATTTGAAAATAAAAAATCCTATAAACTAGGAACAGCTGAAAGATCAAAGTTTGAACCGAAAGAAGATTCCTCAAGTCGCGGGAATCATGCTTGGATATTGACTTCGTCTAACACAGAGGTCCATAGGGCGAAATTGTTGCACGTCGTGGCGACCGGCTTCACTCGAAAACCGTCAAGTTCGAGCAAGAATCGAAAAACTCAGGGAGGACTCGGACTTCGAGCCGAGTGGTGGATGTGGTCCGGGGAACCAGCTGGACGGCGGCGGGGGGCTTGGGCTGGGCCTTGTAGGCCCAGGAAAGGTGGCTAAAGGTGAGGCAGAGGGAGAGGAGGAAGAAGGTCAGAACTATCGAAAAACCGACGATGATTCCGATGACTACCCAGAGACGGAGCTCGAAGATTGATGTCGGAGTGTCGAAGAACACCGTGCGGGCCTTCACGCTCCCAGAGACGGAGCCCTTTAAGCTTCCCATGGTAAATCATTCATTTATCATCTTTTTCTTTCGATTTTTTGCTCTGTTTTTATGTATTTTTGTTTTTATTATTACATTTCTTCAGTCAAATTGATGATGGAGGTGGAGAAGAGAAAGGTCAAACTTGACGGGTACCGCCAATAGTTGATAAAAAAGAAAACTAATGAAAATGGTTTGAAAATTTTGAGTTTTAACGATAAAGACAAAATAAAAAATAAAGTGAATAATACTAGGATTGAAGTGAATAGTACCGAGAGATTTTTGTTAAAGTTATCATAATAAAAACCCCCTAGAACTCTTTCCTTTCCCTCTCTCTCAAATAATTCCTCTTTCTTGGTGGTTCGTTGAAGGGTTTCTGGAGGAGCTTTTGGGGTTGCAATATTTGTGGTGGGTTTCGGTCTAGGAGATTCTACTTTGACATTAATTTCTTGGGTTTTTTCTAAATCTAGTGGATAGAAAAATGGCAGTAAGTTCACATCTTTTTGGGGTTTTTTGGTGCTTTATTTTTTAGAATGTATGAATTTTCTGTTTGCTTCTGGAAAAAAGAAGAAGAGAATTTATTGAATTCCAGAAAAATATGATCTTTCTCTGATTTTGTTTCTTCTAATTTTGGAAATTTTCTTTAGAAATTGGAATGGAAAAACATGAAGTGGGATTAAAAGTTTACTAATTTAATTTCTGAATTAATAAGGGCGGGAGCACAAGAAATCATATATGTATAAGGGCGGGCAGCTGGAGCTGCCTTATTTGGACGGCAGGTGAAGGACGAGGAGGTCGACAACTTGAACAAAGGGTCAAATCCATTCTTCATGCTTCTGCTTTTCGTTTTGTTGTTCTCAAGGTGGGTGGGTCATGAATCTGTAATAAGTGCCAATATGG
>JAOEHR010000067.1:4686177-4696546 GCA_025448175.1 Aronia arbutifolia
TTTTAAAACTAAACGATGTGTATATAGATGATTAGATTATTAATTAAGTGTCGATTAACATGTTTGTTTCTTATTGGTGACATCTCATTTGGTTTGCAAGTATGTTTAAAAATTTGCCACAAGAGGTGATTATGAAAATTTTAAAATAAAAAATGATAAAATAGTATTCTATTTTAAACTTATTAGATGGTGAGTTTTGACTAAATTGTAGTGTCACTCAACAAAATCCAATAGTAAGCCGAGTTCCACATAAGTTTTTCTCTGTACAGTGTGGCAAGAGGCTTGTAAATACAAAAATAAAAAGGTTTAAAAATGCTATTAAATCATCTTATAAAAAAAAAAGGGAAAACTAACTAAAAACTCTTAAAATTTTTAGTTTTAATGAAAAATGACAAATAAATGTAAGTAAATAGTACCAAAAAAGGTAAAAATATAATTTTTCGTTAAAAGTGAACATTACCGAAAATATTTTATTAAAACTCTCTATAAAAAATGGTATTAAATCCTAAATGTGCCCCATAAAATCTAACGTAAAGGGGTATTTATAGAAAAGTCCGTCAACCGCCCCCAGACCGCCACGACCCGCGTCTTCTTTCGAGTCTGAACTGACCGTCACATTTCCGACGGCGAACCAAACGACGCCGCATAGAAATTTATCCGAACCAGGTCCTGCTTTGCGCTTAAGATATTGAATTGACCCTCCAAACACCACGCTCCCACTCGCGCGTCAAGTCACAGTCCATCTCCTCGGTTCCTCACCAGTCACCACATCTAGAAGGCCGCCAGATCTCGCCATACGCGCACAGACTACTCGCGCTGAGAAATTTCCCCATTCAGGGTCTACGAGAAAAAGAAAATTCAAACGAAAAAAAAGGAAGAAAAATGAAAGCAGGTTTGAGGGGGCGTTGAATACGGACGCACTTCCTCCGGCACCGTTCGACGAAGCGTTTTGAACCACCGTTCACCGGCGTGAAATAGGGAGGAGACGATTGAGGTCCGTTCGGAGATTATTCGTTGGAGACGACTCGTCGTTTTGAGTCCGGATCGGGCCGAAGATGAGTGGATGGAATCGGTCCTCGAGAGGAGCGAGGCTGGGTGGTCGCAATTCGAGTTCGCAGCCCGAGCGGACGTCGACGACTCGGACGGTTCGGCTCGGGAGAGTCCAGCCACAGGCGCCGGGTCACCGCACTATTTTCTGCAACGATCGCGAGGCTAATATTCCAGTCAGATTCCCGGTAGGTGACTCGATTTTTCTACCTATTGTCCTCGTATTCTCCGTTTACTGTATTTTCTGTTTGGGTTCCGAGAAAATTAGGGAGAGAATATAATCGAAATTGAAATGTTGGATTGTTGATTTTCTTCAGTTAACGTCCAGGAGAATTGGAACTTCACTGCTTTCGTTATTTTTTTTTTCTGTTGAATTAGTTGCGGTTAATTATTGTTGGTTTTTGGTGGATAGTGTGGTATGGAAGAGATTAGGGTTTCTGTAACGGAAAAAAAATTCAATGTTAAAAATTCTGTTTATGCTAAATGAAACTTCCTCATGGTTCTAAGGAATGATCAATGTTCATGCAAAGCGCAATGCAGTTGTGGAAGTAAATTTAAGCTGCTTTAAGTGTTTGTGTTTTTCTAATTTATTTAATTATTTTTTGGATTTTGCTACCAACAAAAAGGAATAGAGATAGGCAAGAAAGATTATCCGCCCGTATAGAAGTATCAATGTGGGTAGTTTTCCGCTCATTGTCGTTGATTGAGGCTTCACTAGTGTTCTTTTAGAGTGTTAGGCTGTTAGCTGCCCACTTTTTATCTGGATCGCAGAACAGTAGATTAGGATCTGGCCTAACAGAACCTATAATATTTTTCTAGCACGGTGGATATTTTCAGGATTTTGTTTTAGCTCCACCATGTACCATCAACAGGTTGTTTGACTATAAACCTATAGGATATATAATCTATATTTTGTTATCCACTACTTTAAATCTTACACCGTTTTGTTTGTATACGGTTTTAACTATTATGCGTTCAATTGTTCCAGGGGAATTCTATATCAACTACAAAGTACAACTTCTTTACTTTTTTGCCAAAAGGACTCTTTGAACAGGTAATTCACAGGCCTTTGAACTACATAGATGAATATGATTATATTAGAATGTAAAGTTACAATATAATTTGGTGTGGCAATTTCTAACCCAACCAAATAAGAAGTTAGAACCAGAGCTTGTGTACTAAATATTATTATGGTTGTTTTGGAGTATTGACAACTAGACTGGATGGATAAGAAAAGTTTATTGGTATGCATTCCCTTGGTGGATAAAGTTGGAAATCTTAAAATTAAGGGCAATTTCAATGAATTTGACTTTAGTTTTAAATCAACCTGCTTGCTGATGCAGTTCGAAGCTTATCTGTTTTGTTTGTAGTGAAGTGTAGGAATATCATTCTGCGATGGGTTACATATGCATAAAACAAATTGACTAGAGTTGCCAACACCTATGATTTGATTTTGTTATGGTCCTGAGAAATTGTTTGTTTACACTGACAGTTCAGGCGGGTAGCTAACCTGTACTTTCTTACGATCTCAATTCTATCAACAACGCCAATCAGGTATTTTAACTTTATTTGGTTTGGTACTTATCTTGTAATGTTATATTACAAAGTCTTAACATGAAAACCTGTATATGTGTTGGGTAGAACCTTTATGAAGGGGAAAATGCACCTGAGTATAAGAGATGCCAGTTTTATTTGTTTATTTTTTGCATTCAGTTATGCACATTATTAAGTGGAAGTTTGTTTTTAGTTTCCGAACATAAAAGAGAGATGTTTGCACCCTATTTTCTTTAGTTTGGGTTCTTTTATTTGTTATTAGCACACTTACGTGCACTTTGGAAATATTGCTTACAAATTTGCTTTGGCATCACTGAATCTTAAGGGTACTGACTACAACTGATTCACTGTAATAATTTACAATAGTTGTTAAATTCTAAGCATAACGTTTTCAAGTATGTGTAATATTGCAGTCCTGTGCATCCTATAACCAATGTGGTCCCTTTGAGTTTGGTGCTTTTAGTTTCTCTTGTTAAGGAAGCATTTGAGGATTGGGTGAGTACCAGTCTGCTTATTATATACTGCAGCCTTGATTTTTACCTTTTTTGTTTTTCTGTATTTCCAATATCAACTCTCTCTCTCTCTCTCTCTCTCTCTCTCTCTCTCTGTGATGGCTGTGGTTTGAAGTTTTATCTATCATTTTTATGCGGTTAAGTATGAAACTGAGGACGAATGTTTAACTATGTATCTTTTTATTTTGAATTTATGTTAAACAGAAGCGCTTCCAGAATGATATGACCATAAATAATGCTGCTGTTGATGTCTTGCAAGATCAAAAATGGGAAAGTATTCCCTGGAAAAAGTTGCAGGTTGGAGATATTGTCAGGGTGAGTGTACTTGGAAATGCATTTGATGTGCCATTATATGATATATGCACTTCTATAAGGTTATTGTGTTATCCTGTAACATGGATATCATTTGTAACTTCTGTGGATGATGATAGTTTTTGCATGTTGTAAAAACCTTACCCACCCAACCCTGGGGCAGGAAAAAAGATTCCCCTTTTTTATATAAGCATTTGAGCACCATCTCATTTTCACCTTATGGTGCATCTATTCATTTTCTGCTGTTTGTTTTTCTCCAGTTTATCGTATTATTCATTTACCCTTCTTTTCCCATCATTGTTTATTGCACATTAGAACTTTGTAGGTTTGTGAATTATCATATCCGAGCATCCTTTATTAAAGACTTTGTATTGGGAGGTTTTGCTCTGTCATATTATATTTTGATATTTTTCTATGGATAAACAAGTCTCCACAGTGATTGGCACTATTGACAACCCAATTATGTGGGAATTGATTTTTCTTTGTGGGAACAAGGGTGGCAGGGGACAGAAACTACTCAGTGCTGCAGTTCAGCTGATGCGTGGTCTTGTTGGCATGTTGATTATGTGTGCATACGTGACCATGCTATAGTTGAATTGGCACTATAGCAGAATAGAGATTGTTGCTATCAGAGAGGTTTTGTCCTGTTGATGATGTGTGCAAAGTGCAAACATGACCATGTGATAGTTAAATTGGTTGGAAGTGCTCTTTAATTGTAACTCTTCAACGTGATGATGTTTAAAAAATAAACTTGGTCTTGTGATGGCTGAGAAGGTTGGAAATTCCCATTGGTTGTAACTTTTCATCTCTCCCACTCTTGCTCTTTCCTTGCTGTCCAAAGTTTTAGAAACATGGAATTGAGTAACGCTTTATATGGTTATGATGATTTTTTTTTTCTTACTAGCAATCAGAAGATATTTGATGCATATTGTCTTGGATGTTTGCTGTTTTTCATTTAAATTTTTGAATTGTTCTGTTTATATATTTGCATGTTGTTTCCGTTCAAAAAGGAATGTTATGTGGCACTACCTAGAACCTGATGTTTTTGTATTGGTTTCAGATCAAGCAGAACGGATATTTCCCTGCAGATCTGCTTTTTCTTGCTGGTACAAACCCCGATGGTGTCTGCTACATTGAGGTCTTTGATTCTTTTATCTCTTTTAATTTTTGAATATTCAGTCATGCCATGTTTAACATGGATGGACTCACCCTTTTTCAAAATAAATAATAAGTGAAATATTTTGGTTTTTTTTTTTGGTAACAGACTGCAAATTTGGACGGGGAAACTAATTTGAAGATCCGAAAAGCATTAGAAAAGACTTGGGATTACTCGACTCCTGAGAAAGCATCTGAATTCAAAGGTTTAGTATTTCCTGTGAACCCGCCATTCAGCAAGTCTTTATAATTGTACATTCATATACTTGAGTGTTCTTCAAACAATGATTTAAGTAATCTTGTTAAATGCGATGGGTGTGAAATTTGATTGCTAAATTGACGAGTCATTTGTTGCAGTTGTGATGATTCTGATGAATGCCTTACTGATGAACGTTTAATTCCTAATTGCAGGAGAAGTGCAGTGTGAACAACCTAACAATTCATTGTACACCTTCACTGGAAATCTCATTATTGACAAGCAGACTTTACCTCTATCTCCAAACCAACTTTTGCTGAGAGTATGATATTGTTTTTGTTTCTCAGTATTGGAATTTATTTTAGAACGTGATTTTAATAGCTTCTCATGGATTTGCACTCATTTTTGCTGTACAGTTACTTGTAGCTGATAAAAATGGTCTACATTTTACAATCTTGCGTATCAATTTTCTGTGGAACTAGTTGGTGTGCATGAATTTTTTTTTGTCAACTACTAATTAGAGAGTTGTGAACCATGTTAATCTTTGTATTATTGATCCCTAATGGTCTTGTATCGTTTGTTTGATTTGATTTCGGCTCTCCTATATACCTGTGAAATTGACCTGGAAAACTCATTGGAATTGCGACTTTGCTATGTTTTTACAGGGTTGCAGTCTTAGGAATACTGAGTACATTGTTGCGACTGTTATATTTACAGGTCATGAAACCAAGGTATGTTATCAAGAAGTGGAGTAAATTAAATTCCTCTTACTTTTAACTCCCACCCTTTATGTTTACATGTGTAGAGTGTAGTAAACGTGAATTCTTGGATCAGTTTCCTTCTGTCTGTCAGTGTTCTTACTTCCGTAGATGTTTGTGACTCGGATTCCCCATCAGAAAAAAAGTACTTTTGTGCTATTGTCTTACACATGCTTCTTTTGCATGTCCCATTCCTCTTAGTTGTTTCTCTTTGATTCTAAAGGGTATCAAGTCCTTAATTTTATAGTATGTTTCATGTGTGTTATAAGAAGCTACTTACATTTCCATCTTATCCTATTGGTACCCCCCCTTTTCCCTCCCCCGCCTCCTCCTCCTCCATTTTGTATATTCTGTCCATACTTATGAATTATTGGTAATCTTCTATTTTGGTTAAATTGCAGGTTATGATGAATGCCATGAATGTTCCTTCGAAAAGAAGTACACTGGAGAGGAAACTTGACAAACTAATACTCGCACTTTTTGCTTTTCTCTTTATGTTGTGTTTGATTGGAGCTATTGGCAGGTATGAGAATATGCTATCCTGTAATTTGATTGTGTATTTTCCTTTGAAATTTATATTGCCACCCAAATTCTTTACATGATTTTTTTTTTCCACATCATGATGATGTTTTTGGTTTATGAAATTCTATAGTGGTGTATTCATCAACCACAAGTACTACTACTTAGGTCTCCGGGGGAAAAAGAATGCCGACTCGTCATACAGCTCATTTGACCCTAATAACCGTTTTCTGGTAACATTCTAGCTTCAGCAGAATAATTGTTGTAGAGTGGATTTCTTTGAGTAATTCATGTTGTACTATATCTTTTTGCTTATATTGTTTATCGGTCTTATAGGTTATCATTCTGACGATGTTTACCCTCATTACTTTGTACTCAACAATAATCCCTATTTCTCTTTATGTTTCCATTGAGGCAAGTTTCTTCGCTCGATGATGCATCTGCCTGATACTTAAATGTATAATGCTATTTTTGATGGGTTGAAAATTCTACTAAAATATTTTATGGATTTCAGATGATCAAATTTATCCAGTCTACCCAATATATCAATAATGACTTGCGTATGTACCATGTCGAAAGCAATACCCCTGCATTGGCTAGGACTTCGA
This sequence comes from Aronia arbutifolia, assembly GCA_025448175.1. Taxonomy (NCBI): domain Eukaryota; kingdom Viridiplantae; phylum Streptophyta; class Magnoliopsida; order Rosales; family Rosaceae; genus Aronia; species Aronia arbutifolia. The sequence goes on from JAOEHR010000067.1 coordinate 4,692,839, forward strand.
ATTTGAATGAGGAACTTGGCCAGGTAAGTTAATCCCAAACTGGCATTCTAATAGCACAAGGTTTTTTTTCTCTCTAATTTACTCTGGGGAAAACAATAATTTGTAACTATTTTTATTTACTTTGTATTGTTATTACTATTATCACAGTTAGTAACGTGAAAAATACGTACTGTATTATTCGGCAACTTTGTTAAAATAATACTTTAAAAAATTCGGCCAATACTTTTTAACTAATATTTATTTAAAAATTTTATATATTTTTATCGGGGAGCCTTGTTGGCTTGGGTCTCCCTTTATTTATTCAATAATATGTTAAAATACGGGTAGAATGCTTGAATTTTATATGCATATTAAAGAATAATCTGTGAAAATAATGTGTTTTAAGCATGAAAGGTACGTGTATTGTACGCTGGAGTTTTAAAAAATGTGCAATTTAACGAATCATTAATACGTGTACGGAAAACGGAAGTTTTTTTTTTTTAAAACATGTAGTGTATAATACTTCAATCTACTAACGATGCTATTTATTACTTTCTCTGCGCAATTAGAAAAATTTGCACTGTTTTAGTATAACTGAGGAATGTATTTGATGAAATCTTTATCAATTTGCCTTTATAATGCTTTTATTAATGGTGACACTCTATCCTTTGGTCAGGTGGAATACATCTTTTCTGATAAAACTGGAACTCTAACAAGAAATTTGATGGAGTTCTTTAAGTGTTCAATTGGAGGGGAGGTCTATGGAACAGGTATCACTGAAATTGAAAGGGGAATAGCAGAGCGGGATGGTATAAAATTTGATGAGGTATTTCTCTCTCTCTCTCTTTCTCTCTCTCTGTATACTCACATATATATATATTATATGATATTATTATTTTATATATGAGATAGAAAATTTCCCTCTTAATGAAGTTATGATTTCACTGTTCCTTAAAGGGGTACAATTCAGGCAATGCAGCCCATGAGAAGGGATTTAACTTTGATGATCCTAAGCTTATGCGAGGAGGCTGGAGGAATGAGCCTAATCCTGATCTTTGTAAGGTAGATTTTTTTTTTTATTTGTTAGAAGTATATTGAAATATTTTCGTCATTGTTACTGAAGTGTGGAGTTACATGCAGCATGCTAAATGTTGGAAGTTCTTTTTCTCCTTTTGTCTTAGGGGATTATGATAGCTGTTTGCACTCTGTTGTAGTTTTCTCTTTGCATCTTGTTTTACGGGTCTGTAGGGTTTATGGGAGTTTCTTTTCTTAGAGGGAATTCCATACAGGATTATTCTTGCGACGGCTGAATTAGTTTCTCTGATTCTCTAACGTAGCTGGAAGGCATATTATAATACTTATATTGATAGATTTTGTTCTATTGGTAGGAATTCTTCAGATGCCTTGCTGTATGTCACACAGTGCTTCCTGAGGGTGATGAGTCCCCGGAAAAAATCACATATCAAGCTGCATCCCCTGATGAGTCTGCTTTGGTAATTGCTGCAAAGAACTTCGGCTTCTTCTTTTACAGGTATACACTTCTCAGTTTTGTCCTATTGACTGGGATTGCTATTGTCATACTTGTCTATATTTCAACTTTTAACCACATAGTGACAGATGTGTGAAGGGAGGTTCAGTTTCACATCCTATAACACCAACCTTTTTTTATTTGATCCATGAATTTGTTTCCATCTGATCTATATTTCAAATGTTTGAATGGTGTCTATTTATTTGTGCTAATAAAATGTTGCTCTCCATTCTTTTTTCTGGTTCTGCTAGATGTGCTTTGAGAGAGCTGTTAACAGTTAGTCTAGCTTAATTTAAAGTTGATATCTTCCTTTTTCTCAGACGTACACCGACAACAATATATGTGCGTGAATCTCACACTGAGAAAGTCGGTAAAGTCCAAGATGTGTCTTACGAGATTCTCAATGTACTTGAATTTAATAGGTGGGTTATGTCCTTGAACACATTTGTTCACTTTTATTTTTTTGGGCCACGTACTTATATAATTTCATGGTTGATTGACTTAACATTTATTGCAATTTCTATTGATTAACTAGTACGAGGAAGCGTCAGTCTGTTGTATGCCGTTACACGGATGGCAGGCTTGTTTTGTACTGCAAGGTAATACCGTATTGAGGCTTTTATATTTGATGAAAACTGCTGAGCAGTTGGCAAATAAATTAACATTATGTCAGGAACCTGTTATTGACAGGGTGCTGATAATGTAATCTACGAGAGATTGGCAGATGGACAAGGTGATTTGAAAAAAGTATCTAGGGAACACCTGGAATTATTTGGATCTGCTGGATTACGTACTCTTTGCCTGGCCTATAGAGATTTAAGTCCTGATACATATGAAAGCTGGAATGAGAAATTTATTCAGGCTAAATCCTCTCTAAGGGATCGTGAAAAGAAGTTGGATGAGGTATGTTCTGTTGAATCTGGTTTTGGTAGTATAGCGGTGTCACTTTCGAGATTTGGCATGAACTGTTATAACTTCATTACCTTTATTTCTTCGATTCGTTATCTGTTTTATTCTTCTATGCATTCTTTTCGTTTTTTATATTAAATCATTGAAAATAATTTTGAAATCAATGAAGGTGGCAGAACTCATAGAGAAAGATCTCATTTTGATTGGATGCACTGCCATTGAAGACAAGCTTCAAGAAGGAGTTCCAAATTGCATAGAGACTCTATCAAGAGCTGGTATTAAGATTTGGGTGCTAACGGGGGACAAGATGGAAACTGCAATAAATATAGCTTATGGTGAGTTGGTATCTTATGAGAGCTGGGGCTTATTTATTCCCTTCACCTTTGTTCACTCACCATCACTCTTTCGGTCTCTCTCTCTCTCTGATATCATTATCTTTTTTTTTTCCTTAAACTTGCTGCAGCATGCAATTTGATCAACAATGAAATGAAACAGTTCATTATCAGTTCAGAAACTGATTTGATTAGGGAAGTTGAGGACAGGGTAAGCAAAAAGTTATTAGCTTGCACGTATAGCCTTTACATACATTAGAAACCACTATCAACCACGATATTTTCCACTTACATATATGTTCTGATTCTGGCGTTAGGGAGACCAAGTGGAAATTGCACGTGTCATTAAAGAAGAAGTAAAAAAACAACTAAAGAGGTGCCTTGAGGAAGCGCAGAACTATCTTCACAGTGTGTCTCACCCAAAACTAGCACTTGTAATAGATGGGAAGTGCTTGATGTATGCCTTAGACCCCATTCTACGAGTGACGCTGCTGAACTTGAGCTTGAATTGTAACTCAGTTGTTTGCTGTCGAGTTTCCCCTTTACAGAAAGCACAGGTTGAGTTTTCCAATGAAATTTTAACTCTTAAGATTATGTGTTTGAGTAATAAGCCTATGATGAAATGGAATTGAATTATATAGTACCTTTATGAATTTCCATTTTATGAATCATGTGTGACTAAACATAAGTGTCTCTTATGTAAAATTTTCTGTTTAACATGGTTTAATTAAGGATGTAACGTCGCTAAAATATCTGCAATAGAGAAGCATAAGGAAACGGTTTTAGTTCTTAAAATTTTGTCTCTAATACATATAATATTTATGTAGTTTACTAAAAACATTGTCACTGTCTTCAGGTGACAAGTATGGTAAAAAAAGGTGCAAAGAAGATAACACTGAGCATTGGTGATGGTGCCAATGATGTGAGCATGATCCAAGCTGCTCATGTTGGCGTTGGAAT
>JAOEHR010000067.1:5802827-5816191 GCA_025448175.1 Aronia arbutifolia
ATCATTATATTATAATACTAAATGACAAGACATGACACATCTTATTTAACCTCAAAATGTACTTTTATCTTTTACAAGTCACATGATAAGTAAGAAAAATTGTTAGCAAATATCTGTTGACTATGTTTTACCTCCAAATTAAGACGGGAGGGGAAGAGGACAGGCGTGCAACACAAGGCACAAGGCGCTTTTTGCTTTTGACGGACTTTGTAATGAATATGATTACCAGTTCTATGTAGGCATGCATGCATGCATGCATGAGATTTAGGGATTAGGGGTTCTATTGAGTCCCAGTGTACAATGTTGTATGCAACTGTTTACTTCATGCATACTTACAAGTTGTCGTCCTTTATGTACTAGAGGCGGTGCTATTTTAGAAGTTCTAAGATGACTTGGTCCATATGGTCACCTATTGTGTCTTTTCTTTTTATATTTTTTTTAGTACATCGATATTTTTATATTAAGAAGAAGAAGAATTATACCATATGGTCACTTATTGTGTCCCTTTTTTTTTTTTACTATATCAATAACCATATGGTCACCTATTGTGTCCCTTTGTTTTTTAGTACATCGGTATTTTTATATTAAAAAGAAGAAGAAGAATTAGACCATATGGTCACCTATTGTGTCCCCTTTCCTTTTTTTTAGTACATCAATATTTTTACACTAAGAAGAGAAAAAATTCGGCTAAGCCACACAATGGATAGTCTAATTTAGTATTGAATTTGCCATCTACATGATTTAAACCTAAAACCTCTCACTTCCCAATGAAGAAGAATACCACCAGATATTGAGTGACCTCTTCTCTTTTAAACATGAATAGTGCTAGCCAATGTTGTTAATTTTTGCTATTTAATTTTCTTCAATTTATTCAATCTGAAGGTCGAAAATTAAAAAAATATATAACGGATAAAAAAGATTGTGGATACACCACCCTTACACAAAATCTCACACATGATCATCTCCGTTCTCCATCTCAATTCTATGCTACGCATGCATGTTTATGTTTTCCTACATTTTCCCCTTCCTTCTAGGTTTTATGTTAAGAAATAAATAATAATATTATTTTAATTTTCACTACGGGGGGACACAGTAGTTCAATACAATGGCCTTAAGCGTTAGGTAATTGGTAATTCATCGTTTACCAAGAATTATTACAACTTAATGATATTCATTTTTATCTTATAATTTTTATAGCTAAAACCTCACAATTAGCTAACTATATTAATTTTTTTTAATTCACTTTTAGCGATAATTAAACTTAAGACCTCTCGTTTATAAATGAAGATGAATATCACTAGACCGTAGTAATAAGTACTAACGTAGCCATTTGTTTTGAATGTAATTATTTAGCTCATCAATTACGCAAAATTCGTTGTCTTTGAAACTTGAAAGATTTTTGTTGTCTAAGACGGACAACCAAGGGCCGAGGCCGTGGAAGTGAAGATTTGAGATAAATCCTAGGATGACAATGTGAGAGTGGTCCAGTCATATGAGCCTTTGCAAATTAGACCACAAGGAAAATGAGCAATTCACAAGTGTTTCATAGGATAGGACGTATGTTGTTCACAAAAACTCCACCACAAATTCTAGGGTTGGGTTGGGTTGGTTTGGGTTTAGATCAATTAACAATTGACGGTATTAAAACGATGAGGAGTTTGAAAGGAATGAGACTCGAGTTCAGAAAATATGAATTTCATCGGTTTGCCTAAATCTGTAATTAAAAACATGCTAACTCTTAAAATATAAGAGTGATTTTTATAATATTACGATCTTAGTTTCAAATTTCGAGTTATAAATAAAATGAAATACAATGAAGAAATGAAAGATAAATAGAGACAGAGGGAAGGTGGTAAAAAGGAATGAAGGATGTGGAAGGAATGCATATTAAATGATTTTAACATGAAACCTAAAAATTAAAAACAATTTTAAATAGATTTTCTTTTCTAGTATTGTTATAATTTTGTATGTCATTTTGCGGTCATCGCTCCCAATCAACACAAACCCTCCACAGTATTGATTCATGCATTTTTCATCTACTTTCTCTCTATATCTAATTAGAAAAAGAAAAAGAAATTGAAAAAGAAAAATGAAATGGTTATCAAACGATTTTAAGAGCTGTAATTTCCATACTCTCGTTTTCTCCTTCTACATTTCCCTACTTGTTTATCTTCTTTAATTTTGTTTTGACTTAATAAAAAGACTAGACTAGAAAAAGTGAAGGGAAAAGTATGCAAGAAAAGAAAATGCGAGTGTATATATCATATTCCAAATTAAAATAGTTCTTTTAACAATAGAAATGTTGCAAGTGGTCCTTTACCACAGTGGTGGAAATGTGTTGTGTCCTTGCATGACGGCGTGGGTTCGAACCCCGTCGGTGGCTAATCTAACATTTAACTTACTAACGCTATCGTTTCACTCAAAAAAAAAAAAAAAAAAACAATAGAAGTGTTGGGTTTTGGACCACTGGGTCTAAAAGACAAAAGGCCTAATGTCTATATTGGACCTATGGATTTCGAAATAACAGATTGGGTTTTACAGACTTGCAGTTGCTGCTGAGCTGATTTTGGGGAAATTTTGAAATTTCTATTATATTCCGGTATATGCATGCGTGTCAGCGGAACACGCTGTTGAATGTGCGGTGAAAGATTCAAAGAATGAGTATTTAACGGTAGAAGTTTTTGGTGTCCATACATACTAGAGAAAAAGGAATTAAAAGTGGAGGGCCTCCCCTCCTCGTATCAAATATCATTCTCTAAATCCAAGGAAGCAATGGGGTATAAGAAATCATTCTCGTTAAGGGAATTTGACGTTCAACATTCTAAAATTAATTGGCAATAACGGAAACAATACGGTTTTCTTAAGATGTTGGACAATTGGGCACATCCACAAGCTGGCGCCTTTATTTTTATGCATACAAACACAACAGGGGAAGAAGGGCTTAAATCTCTCCATCCCATAATTCTTCAAGAGACTTGTACGGAGATGATCCATCAGCCGAAACCAGGTTTTCTTTAAGCATCATCTTCTTCTGTGGGATTTGATTGATCTTGGCAAGATCATCTTCTGATAGCTCCCAGTCAAACACATGCAGATTCTGCTTCAACCTCTCCTTGTTGTAGCTCTTCACAGCTAGAGTTGCCCCTACCTGGTATACCCATCTAATGCAGACCTGCCAAATTTACCACAAACTCACCAAGTTTCAGTCCATTGATTAGTGGGTACTAATTCTAATTCTGGTTGAAAAATCGTTAATCATGTTTGTTTCTGCTTATTATTCCCAATCAGATATTTCCTGGTGTGAACTACATAAATTTCATGACTGTTATGTGAAAACGACCATTAAGTCTTACCCAAAGGGCCAACACCGATATTGACACCAATTTAATCACTCAAGTCTAACACTAAGTTGGATTAGGCTCAATGAACATGTATTGGCGTGTAGTTTTATCTAAAAAAATATCGATGATGTTAATGGAGAACCACATTGTTTTAACTCATATTGAGCCACACTACCCCAACACAAAAATATCATCAAGAAAAACGAAATGTGACAAAACCTGAGCAATAGTCTTTCCCCGAGCCTCTGCTATATCCTGAAGCACTTTGCTTTCCAAAACATGATTGGTGCCCCAACTGGAACCAATTGCACCCAAAGGAGAGAATGCAGTCACAACTATACCCTTGGCCTTGCAGAAGTCTCTCAGCTTCTGCTGTTGCCAGAATGGACTCATCTCGACCTGTATTTACACGCACACACTAACAAATTAGAGATTGGAAAAAGGAGAAAAAGTACAACTTTTAGATACAAATTTAAGCAATATTGTAGGTTGAAAAATGGACATACCTGATTTACAGAGGGAGGAATGGAAGCAAAAGAGAGTAAAGTTTCAATCTTTTTGCTAGAGAAGTTGCTGACTCCAATGGATTTGGTGAGGCCAAGTCTTTGAGATTCTTCCATGGCTGCCCACACCCCTTTGAAGTCCATAGGCATAAGGTCAACTAATGGGTCCACCAATTTTCCTGGCTTGCCACTGATTGGCCAGTGAATCAGATACAAGTCAAGGTACTCCAGTTGAAGATTCCTGCACATAATCACACAATCAAATCATCCAGATTCCATACACAATAAACTCTATTTCATAAATGTCATATTTTGAGAAGAAATTCTTATGTCCTGTTGAAGGAATGAAGTGTGTCCCAATGGATTTAGGGTTAGCTTCTAGGGTAAGCTTAAGCCCATACTTGTTGTAAATCTGTTTTTTCCTTAATTTAAGGGAAGTAACTGATTAATGTAAAGTAGATAAAGCCTTTCCTTAATCTGAGGAAGGTGACTGATTGGGTGAAGTAAGTTAGCTCTAGTTGGCTGTGATAGACAACCCTCTTTTCTTCCTACTAGTTAGCTGCTTGTTGTAGCTAACTACTTGGACCTCTTCTTTCCTTCCTCTCTCTCATATATACCTTGTCTCTTGTACATTACAAACATGTGAAATACATTGAAACTTAAAGCCAGAAAATCCACATGGTATCAGAGCAGGTTCTTTCGTAACATGTCTCTACCATTCTTGTTGCTGCGTTATTCCTTTCATCTTTGAGCCATGGCTGAAGAAAGTTCAATAAACCGCGATGAAGAAACTCAGCATAGCCTCTCCCTAAATTTCTCAGACGTTGAGGTTAACACCAATCAATGTCTGTGTTTAGTTCTCTTGAACGAGTTCAATTATCTTCATTGGTCTCAAGCTGTTTCACTAGCTCTCGAAGGCAGAGGGAAATTAGGGTTTGTCAATGGAAGTGTAGAGGCTCCAGACAGCTCCTCTTCAACATACAGTGCATGGCTTTGCAAGGATCAGCTTGTCATGTCCTTACTCCTCAACACTATGGAGAAACATGTTGCTGAGATTTTCAGCTATTACAATTCGTCACTTGATCTTTGGAAAGCCTTGCAGGATATGTATGGAAATCAAAACAATTATGTACGTGTCTTTCAACTTAAGGACATTGCTAGTGCCCAACAATAAGGAAATGCGTTTGTTCAACACCTTAGGAGTCTCAAGGACATGTGGAATGAGTTGGATGTATATCTCCCTCATACCACAGATCCTACCACTCTCCTGAAACGAGCTGGGGAAGACAAAATCTATTAGCTGTTAGGGAGTTTGAACTCCGAATACGAGGACCTAAGGAGTCACATATTGATGAGTCAAGAACTGCCCACCTTCAACAATGTCTGTGCAACTATTTAACGAGAAGAAGCAAGGAAGAAAGTGAAGAATGTTGAGCACATTTCGAGATTGACTGAGACTTATGCATATGCCTCAAACTACAAGAACGCAGAGGCAAAAGGGTACAAGGGAAGAAATACACACCTAAAATGCAAATACTGCAATGGTGTTGGTCACGTGGAAGACAAGTGTTGGGAACTTCATCCTGAACTCAAGCCTAAGTTTAGCAAAGATGGGAAGATGATACCAAGGTCCTCACAACAATTTCACTATCAACCCAAGGCTCAACTTGCTAATGCTCACTCTCCTATTGTCTCACAAGGATCCATGGAGTTCACTGCCAATCCATTGTTTTTTATCAATGAATTTGCAGTCTATCTTCAAAGTAAGGGACATGGATGAGGTTCACAAGCTCAAGGCAAGGATGAGGGTAGTCATACAGCTATGTTGGGACAGTTTGCCGGCTTTCTTGCCGGAAATGAGAAGATACCACGGGAGGAAGCACTAGGTATACTCAAAGCCTTCACTACCGCCCTATTGATTATTACTGAAAATGATTGTTGGGTAATAGATTCAGGAGCCATAGATCATATGACATACAAAGTCACAAACTTCATCATTTTAAACGTTTTTCGAGTCATTCCCATGTTTCAGTTGCAAATGGAAAAAATGTCTTAGTTTTGGGCAAAGGGGAAGTAAACTTACTCTCACACAAAACATCTTCCACTGCCTTATATGTACCAACCTTCCCCTTCCAAATTCTGTCAATTGGAAAAATCACAAACACCCTAAATTACCGTGCTATTTTCTCACCAGATAAAATGATTTTTCAGGATGTTCTCACCATGAAAATGATTGGTGAAGGGGTCTTCCTAAATGGACTTTACTACCTGTGCAAGAATGCCTGTTTTACTCATGCTCTTCAAGCTCAATCGAAGTCCATAGATGAAAACCAACTTTGGTATAAGAGATTAGCTCACCCCTCAGAAGTTGTTTTGTCTAATCTATTTCCACATTTTTGTAAATCTCATCTTACTTGTGATAGTTGTCAATTTTCTAAGTTTACTAGACTACATATTGGTAATTTGATGTCTAGGACAAGTAAACCTTTTGAAATGGTACACGCTGATGTATGGGGGCTAGCAAATGAATCAATGGAAGGTTTTAAGTATTTTGTTCTATTTGTTGATGACTCCTCTCGAATGAGTTTTTTATACCTTATGAAATCAAAGAGTGAAGTCCCAAACATTTTCAAAGACTTTCATTTGCATGTTAAAAATCAATTTCAATCAAACATTAAAGTCTTAAGATCAGACAATAGCACTGAATTTCTATCCAACAACATGCTTTAATACATAAGTTCTCAGGGCATCATACATCAAACCAGTTGTGTAAGAACTTCCCAACAAAACGGAGTAGCCGAGAGAAAGAATAGGGATCTCTTGGAGAAGACTCGTGCCCTCATGCTTCATATGCATGTTTCAAAGAAATTTTGGTCACTTGCAATCCTCATTGCCACTTATCTCATCAATCGATTCCCAAGTCGAGTCCTAGAGTTCAAATCTCCCTATGAAGTACTCAAAGGTAGAAAAATTGATTTGACACACCTCAAGGTATTTGGATGTGTTTGCTTCATTCACGTTCAAGCCTTGAATCGTGACAAATTAGATGCCAGGGCTACCAAGTGTGTGTTTATGGGTTATTCTTCCACCCAAAAGGGATATAGGTGCTTCAATCCAGTTACTAAGAAGTGCATTGTGTCAAGAGATGTGAAGTTTGAAGAAGACTGTCCTTATTTCACTTCCAAAGGAACTACTACAAGTCAGGGGGATGAATTGTTTCAATTATTTCCACTCCCTCGAACTTTAATCCTCCTGTGTTGGAAGAAAACTCAGTCTCTGTGATTTCGGATAGTGAAGAAGTGCAAATTGACTCAATCACTGGTAGTCCGATTCCTGCTAGTGAGGGGAATGATGAGTCTCATTCTGATCACTCTCAACCTCTTACAGAGTCTCAAGTGATTAAAAGAAATCCTCCTCGAACAAGGAAGCCTCCAACTAGGTTGCAAGATTATGTTACTTATGTTATGCCTCACGGCACCCTATCGCTGAAAGCATCAGTTTTTGTGAGTTCTCCACATCTCACGTTGCATTTCTTAGTGAAATTGATAAACACTGTTAACCTAGGAGTTTCCGAGAAGCATCACTCTTCCCACAATGGAATCAAGCCATGGCAGATGAGCTTCATGCACTGGAAGAAAATAACACCTGGAGTTTAGTTCAACTACCACCAGGACAAATGGCTGTTGGAAGTCGTTGGATTTACAGGATCAAATTCAAGGCTGATGGTACTATCGAGAGACACAAGGCTATACTTGTAGCTCAAGGTTTCACCCAAACCTTTGGGGTAGATTACAAAGAAACTTTTGCACCTATGGCCAAGATGAATTCCGTGAGGGTTTTACTTTCAGTTGTTGTAAATTGTGGGTGGTCCCTCTATTAAATGAATTCTGTGAGGGTTTTACTTTCACACAAATATGTACTGAATCTTCTTCAGGAAGCAAACATGCTAGACTGCAAACCTGCCATCATTCATGTGGATTGCAAACTGAGACTCAACACAGATGGAGAAACCATGCATGATGTGAGTTATTACCAATGGTTAGTAGGGAAGCTTATAATCTCACCATCATACGTCCAAATATCACATATGTTGTGAGCTTGACAAGCCAATTTATGCAATCTCCCATTGTTGATCACCCTCACATTGTTAAGAGAATTTTGCACTACCTTAAGGGTTCAATAGGGCAAGGAATCATCATGCGTAACAATAAGTCCACTGCCATTAGTGGCTACACGGATGCAGATTGGGCAGGGAATGCACTTGATAGAAAATCTATCACAGGCTATTGTACATTTGTGTGGGGCAATCTTGTTATTTGGAAGAGCAAGAAGCAACAAGTAATTGCTCGTTCCAGCGCAAAGGTTGAATATCGAGCCATGGCAGCCACTGCCTGTGAACTTATTTGGCTTAAAGGGCTTCTTTCAGACTTAGGTGTTCCTACTTCGTCCTCTACGTCCCTTATGTGCGATAATCAAGCAGCCATGCACATCTCTGCCAACCCTGTGTTTCATGAAAGAACCAAACATATCAAAGTGGACTGCCATTTCATTAGAGCTCAAGTTCAAACTCAAGTCATATAGACCATCTACACATGAAACCATGATCAACTGGTAGATCACTTTACCAAGGCACTGACATCAGCTCCATTTCATTGTTTTTTGGGCAAGCTTGGCTCAATTAACCTCCTCGATCCAACTTGAGGGGGAGTGTTGAAGGAATGAAGTGTGTCCCGATGGGTTTAGGGTTAGCTTCTATGGTAAGCTACCATGGGTGTATCTCTAGGGTAAGCTTAAGCCCATACTTGTTGTAAATTTGTTTTTCCTTAATTTAAGGGAAGTGACTGATTAGTGTAAAGTAGATAAAGCCTTTCCTTAATCTAAGGAAGGTGACTGATTGGGTGAAGTAGGTTAGCTCTAGTTGGCTGTGATAGACAACCCTCCTTTCTTCCTACTAGTTAGCCTCTTCTTTCCTTCCTCTCTCATATATACCTTGTCTCTTGTACATTACAAACATGTGAAATACATTAAAACTTAAAGCTAGAAAATCTACATGTCTGACAGTCAAATTACTAAGTGGGCCTGTTCAACCATTGAGTAATTTGACTGTCGCCAAACACGCATTCCTTTGATTTTGGTTAATCCGGCTCCATTTGTATCAATGCGACATCTTCTTACTGGCTAGTCCTACAAATCCAAGATTCTCTAGTCTATATGCAGGGAGGTCTTGGTCCCAAGTGCAAACCTTATGCAAGATTCCCCTCTTTATAAGTGGGTTAGACACCTAATCCGACTGTGAGACACAAAAATTTGCCTACACATAGATGCTACGGTGGCTTTATTTCAAACCAAATATACACAACTTTCACTCTTAAACAGTTTGATTAAACTATTAGCTTGAGTAGTCAGATATAGGTAAGTAGTAATTTTCCAAAGTAACTACATAATACTTACTGAAGTGATTTCTTGAGAGCTTGAATGACGAGATCAGGGTGAGCATCATTACTCCACAGCTTTGAAGTGATGAAGAGTTTGTCTCTGGAATCAACCAGGCCAAGTTCTAGAGCTTCTTTAATGGCGTCACCAAGAGTCTGCTCGGAGCCATACATGGAAGCTGTATCAAAATGCCTGTAGCCTAGCTTGATGGCCTCAATCACCGCCGTTTTCAAAGCGTCAGGCTGTAAGTTGTCGGCCGCCGTACCGAAGGCGAGGACGGGCATGCTCTTGGGGCCGGCGGAGGAGCCGAGCACCACTTCCGGGATTTGGCTTGCCGCTGCCATCTTTGATCAAGACTCGAGTATTGAATTGAAGTTTGCTTTTTTGATTTTTCGTTCCAAGTGAAGTTCGCTTTTAAACCGCAAAAGTTTCTTGTATTTTTCGGTCTGCAATCGTCATTGGTTATGCGACTCTCGAGATATTTTTTTGTGCGATCGTCACAAGAGTTGGTACATCACGTGTCATTATATAACTGATGGATTATGTGTGTTAAAATGTTAATAACTTAAAAATTAAAATTTTTCACCACTTACATAAAAACACGTAATGTACCATCCGTATTCCCGTCATAACTAAAAATTTCGCGTGACTATTAACCAACTTATCATCATATCATTTATATTAATATTATAAAAAAGTGATGTTATTCTCTCCCAATATCTTATCCTCTCATTCATTTTTTATTAAATTTTTTAATTACAAATTTGTTCATTTGTAAAATGATTTATAAGAACATTAATTATCCTCTTTTGCGTTAAAAAAAAGGATTGGGTTGCACACTTAGTGTATCTTAAACTCTAACTCATATTTTCATCTCCTTTCATTCAGAGAAAGCAAAAAAAAAAAAAAAACAATGGATTTAGAAGACGACTTTTCCATTGAAGAAGTAGAAGATGACACTTTTATATAAAAGATAGAAAATTATGTTTCCATTGAAGAAGTAAAAGAATAATTTTGTATATGGATCATTTGAATTTGCCGCATCATTGTTGTTGAAGTTTTCCTTTTGAATTTGGATACCTTGGTGTTTTCGAATTGATTTTGCATACATGTGAGTTCAAGATCAGAAAAAAGGATTTGGCTTTTTTTTTTGCTTATTTGAATTTGGCCAACATATATTGAGAAACACAAAATTCAATCAAACAATCCTTACCTTTTTTTGCCGTTTCATTGACATGTGCGTTTTAGAACGCTTGAAATGAATCTGCAGCACCCTGGCACGAGAGCCAGTTGAAACACCATCTGAGATGCATTATGAAAATTATATGCTGTTTTATAATTTTATATGTATGTATATTTAAAGGTTATTATGGGAACAATAGTGGGTGAGAAAATAACATTTTAATTTTTTAACTTTTTAAGATGGATGAGATTATAACGTGGGTGGGGAAATAAGACAATGAGATGAGTCTATTAGCTCTCATTATAAATCGATGCTCACATTATTATTATTATTAATAATCACAGGGTGACTCAGTGGTTTGGAATGAATTCTATGCCAGTATTTCACACGGCACGTTTTTTGTTCAATCCCTAGCGCTGGTGAATCACACGATAATAGTTATGGAGATGCTAAAATGCCTTTGTGAATCTTTCTTACCCCGAAAAATAGGTTGTCGTGGCGATTTAAAATAAATAAATAACAACACTGCGAAAATTTTTAGATGATGAAAATAATGTTTGGAATACAACATAGTCAATCATATGAGTCAAGGTAATTTTTCAATTCCGCAACTCAAAAACTTCCTTGACAAACCTTCTTGTTCCTTCTTGCCTGTAGAACTCTTCAAAAAACTCTGCATACTTGTAGCTCCGATACAATGCAGGGTGTTGCTCATCAATCAAATCCTCAATTGGACCAATCACAGTGTCCCTGTTGGGTCCATAAAACATTGCCAATGACAGACGTGGCTGAATTTTGTTGGTCACTGCCCTGTGGTGCACACTCTTATACCTTCCATTACTCAAAACCTACAAAAAAGGAGAGAGAATTCAATTTAAATATGAATCAATATAACCCATAAAGCAACTGTGAATTACATGCAAATAGAGTATAATTCGTATATAAATCATGGTTAATTATTCGTTTATTTTCTGTTTAGTATCGCCGTTTTTGTTTATAAAAATTTGTAACCGATTTTATGAAAGCACCTGAATTTGGTCACCAAGATTGATAACAAAGGCATTGGGGAGAGAATCGACAGCAACCCATTTCCCATCTTTGATCACTTGAAGGCCAGTCACTCCCTCTGTCTGCCTGAGTACTGTGAGTGCATTGAGATCAGTATGGACAGCTAGTCCAAGTGTGAGCTCAGGGTCTGGACATGGTGGATAGTAGTTTCCCTGTGCTTTCAGAGTAGGATTATCACCCAGCTTCTTTTGTAAGCAGTCCTCCTCTAGTCCAAGCCAGCAATCCCAAGAGCGTTTTCATCAATCTGCAAATCTCCTTTGCATATTCAGCAAAAACCTCACTAACAAAACCATAAACAAAAGGGAAATTAATACACAGAATTAGAATAAAGTTACAAACTTTTAATTAAAATTTTAAAAATAGAACTCGAGGGCACTGAAGGGACGATGAGATGTGTATGAATTATGGTTTAGTGCTCATTTATTGACATCTTAGTACTCCCTTTCCCATAGTTTAGATTAGTTTAAAGTTGAATATATCGCTCATATTAAAAAGGAAAAAAAATTATGCTGGTACCGGTATTGGGGAGGATTTTCAGGCAAGGAGTTGAGAGGATGCCAAAGATGTGAGAAGGTTTCACTCCACATAGTGACCTTTTGCTCTTGCCCTTCAACTTTGAGGTAGTAATTGAAAAGCTTTACTTGCTTGGAGTGATCTGTGGTGAAGTATATTGCCCTTTCTTCAGGAGGCAATTTGAAGAACTGGGCCATGGCAGTCATCATTCTATTGCAGAGTTCCTCAGGTACTCCATGGTTGATGATCTGGAAAAATCCATACTCCTCACAAGCTCGTGAGATCTTCTGAACCAATGGGGATGGTCCATCGCAGTTATTGCTGCTGCCTTGGTCGTTCAAATCAATGGTGGGGATTGATTCCAGAGCTGAAACATTTGAGAGGTGTGGCCTGTGATTCTCTGGGAGAATGAAGTTTGGAGAGAGGGATAGAGGAGTGGCGTCTTTTGCCATTTGGAAGGATGCCATCTTTTGAGGAAGAAGATTGTTTGAGTTTGATGAGGTGATCTAAATGGAACTGTTGTACCGACAAGGACACGGTTGTGGGTAGTTGAGCATTGGGGTAGTTGTGTGTCATGCGCACGCAGCCAACCGAACTAATTCATAGGTTAGGGATTGAAGTCAGTGCAAGTGGTGCATCGAGTAACTAATCCAATTCACGAGAGAAACTTTCATGGATGAATGACCATTGTAGCATGATTAACATCTTGTACCAACGTTCCAACACATGAAGAAAAATTTACACATAATTTGTTATTGGTAGCATCTATTTATGCCATGGAAGTCATTCTCTTACTTTACATTGCAATGTGTTATTTTAGTTAGTTGGCATAGTCAACTTCAAAGAAAGAATCATTTAAGTTACAATTTTCTAAAAATTCTACTATGCTCTGGTGTATGACATTGTATGCTATAATTTATAGTTTCGTCGACAACTAAAACCATAACAATGGGTTGGTAAGTAACCTTGGTTTTGAAGTAATCGAAACATTTGTCTTTCTACGGTAATAAAAACACTCAGATATCAAATCTTCTGAAATTTGGTCTCCTTTTAGCAAGTTGCTTCCTTGCGCCGCAAGATTTTTGAAGAAATCGGCCGCCAACAACCTCACAAGAAGTGGACCTTCGCAACTAGGGGTGGGTTCAAAAAATCGAAAACCGAAAAAAACTGAAAACCAAATCAAACCGAGGCCGAAAAAAACCGAACCGAAACTGCCAAACCGAATCGAACTATGTATTTTTCTCTAAATATGTTTTGGAATTTTCTAGATCTATTGTGGACTTGACTATGAATTTGAATGTGGGCACTGGGCATGCGATATTG
>JAOEHR010000067.1:5830497-5842554 GCA_025448175.1 Aronia arbutifolia
CTTTTACCTTCAACTTGAACAAAATTTAAAAGTTGACATTCATTTATTGGCTCACCATATATGAAATCTAATCGATTATCCAATTCAATCATTCTAAAACAAATGTGGCCATAGTGTATATTAGCGGCATTGAGTTAGGGAAAATAGAATATCAATAACTACTTAAGTGAATAGTAACTCAACCCTTCCTCGTTTCGAAGTATACAAAATTGTGTAGCTAATCAAGTTCCCCACTACTATGTCTCATTACGTTATAAAATAGGAGAACAACTTATACATGTCACTGTTTTATTGAAACAAAACGTTATGATAGTGGTGAACTCATTCTATATAAATCATTCTCAAGAAGAAAAGTCATCATTCTATTTGATATGGTGCTTGGTATATTCTCTGTTTTGGCCAGTAGAATATATGAATGAAAGGTGGGAAGTCTCTCTAGAACTACCACCACCACGCGTATCAACCGAACCAGAGGAAGCAGCCAAATCCACTCCCACCAAGAAAATTTTAAAAAGAAAATAATTATTATATCTAATTCAAAAAAATGCACACTCCTCAGTTGCGTACTGTTCCTTTCCCTCACCAAATTCCATGGATGCCAAGAATCCACCTGAATAATTCCCTCTGGATTATCCACCCTTTCTCTTCCTCCTCCTTCTCCTCGCCCTCTCAGCCGCCGCCACCTCTCTTCACCTAAGACATGACTCCTTCCTACTGCTTATCTTCTGCAAGGACCACCTCCACACCAAAAGCATTCCTCCACAATTCCCACCTCTACCTCCCAAAGCACCGCTCCATTTTCCTCCCAACAGAACCCCCCTTTCCCGAGAAGGTCACAAACTTTCTAAGCTCCCAAACACCATTACCCAAGTATTTTCTCCCCACTTAGGCTCAACACCTCCAAACTCACACACCCTTTTGCCAGTTTATCCTCTTTCGCCGATGGCGAAGGTGAAAACGAAGAACAAAACCAAGATGTACAAGCCGTACAACATCACGAAATAGCAGAAACAGGGGAACAAACCAAGTCGCGGGGAATGGCCCAGGCCTTCCACATATCTTCCAGCACCGCCTCCGCCATTTCCATCTGCATAGCGTTTGCGGCTCTGAGCCTTCCGTTTTTCATGAGGTCTCTGGGGCAAGGCCTGGCCGTTTAGACCAAGATACTGTCTTATGCTACTCTACTTTTCGGGTTTTACATGGCGTGGAACATCGGAGCCAACGACGTGGCCAATGCCATAGGGACTTCGGTGGGCTCGGGAGCGCTGTCGCTGCGGCAGGCGGTGCTGACGGCGGCGGTTTTGGAATTCTCAGGGGCGTTTCTGATGGGGACCCACGTGACGAGCACAATGCAAAAGGGATCCTTGTTGCTAATGTGTTTCAGGGGAAGGATACTCTGCTTTTTGCTGGGTTGCTTGCTTCTCTTGCTGCTGCTGGTACTTGGTTGCAGGTGTACTTCTGTTCTTCCTACGTTTTCATTTTATAGATTAATTCTATATATCCTAATTGATTGCGTGATATTTTATTGGAATTTCAATTCAGCATCCAAAAGTGCATGGTAATGCAAATTAAGGCTAATGCCTCTAAATGACAGTTCGTGTTGCCTAAAGTTTCAATTTAGTTTGAACCTCGCTATACTTTTAATTCGTGTCAATTTACCCCCAACGTTAGTTTGGAATTACTGCAAATGTAAAAGTTTACGATTCTTCTAAATTTGTTTGTCACTACTCGATTATCAAAATTTCAAATAATTATTAACTCACTTAGTAAAAACATTTTGTGGACGTATATGCCCCAAAAATTTACTCACATGCATTGCATCATTGCATGTGAAGAAACTCGATATTTGAAATAAAATAAATAGAACAACATAGTCGACTGATCTGTATGTGCTATTGTAACAAAATTGATGGTTAAGGGGACATTGGCGTAAAAATTTAGAGGGCAACGAGGTCTACAACTTAAGGGAGTTGCTAGCATGACACGCCCAATCATGATATTCTTCAAATATCAAGGTAGGTACGTGTTGGCCGACACCCGAAGGTGACGAAGCCATATTAGGATGCATGAGAAATAATAAATATAAACAATACTTATAAATTTAAAAACAATGCTTATGCAATTGAGGAACGTGTTCAGAGCATACAACTAATCCGAGACACTAAAACAGGAATAATATAAAATTGAATGAACAAAGGGATGGATCCTACACCGAGAGGACTCGAAGACGCCGATGCGGAAGTGTCTTGGCGCCAGAATTGTACGCCTCGATTCTAAGTCCTAAGGGGGCGCAAAACAAAACATGAGTGGACCAAGTTGATATATAGTAATACTAAAACAGTTATTCAACAACGTAGTAACCCCCAAAGTTTATGAAAACTAAATAGTGTAATAGGTTTTCCGAAAACCCTAGCATGCCATAAAACCTTCGTAAAACATATATTATATATAGTGTGCTAAGTAGTGTGTGTATATATAAGGCATATACATATATATAATATTTCATTCGCCCGAAAGCATATAGAACACTTCTTCATTCATCTGAAGGTTCTACATCACGCGCACGTAGGCAGTATCATTCGCCCCGTGGACACTACATCTCTCAACCGCCAATATAAGTATCTTCCGCCCGTAGGCACTACATCTCCCGGCCAAAGCCATCAACCTACGCTCGGCCGAAGCCAATATAAATATCAATCACCCATAGGCTCTTATAGCACCCACCCGAAGGCATATAACTATCAAATCGCCCGTAGGCTCCTATAGCACCCACCCGAAGGCATATATAAGTATCACTCACCCGTAGGCAGAACATTCGCTTGTAGGCAAAACATACGCCCGTAGGCAGGACCATTCGAATAACCATTATATAAGTACATAAGTATTTATCTATCTTAATCGGAGTTCAGTAGCTAAAACGTCATGTTGTAAAACCTATTCGTAGTATATAGTCATCAATCATATATACTATGAAGAACGTGAAAATCGATAAAGTATGGTATTCCAGAATATTCTCAGTAAAACATGATATCTCATAAATTGTAAATCTATTTTACTCATAAAACGTAACCATTAAATCATGCTTTTCATGTATGCATTTCTAGTAGCAAAATCATGCATTTTAGAAGGGGTCCACTCACCTTACACCATAGGCGAAGAGCCATGCAAACAAGGGTGGACGGAAATGCCATAAACAATTGCACCTAAGCACATAAATGGTCCAATTAATAAAACTCTATCATAACAATTGAATTTGGGAAAACAAAATCAGAATTGGAATCAGGACGTCGAAATTAGCCTAGGAGGGATCCCGAACAAAACCTGAAAAAGTCAACCCAAAAGTCAACGTTGAAGGTCAACAGGTCAGGTCGGGTCAATGTATAATAGGTTGGCCTAATTCATTTGGGTCAAATAGGTTGGGTTGGATCCGGTTGGGGTTTAGGGTTTTGGACTTGGGTTGGGGTTAGGTTTAGGTGGGTTGGGCCGGGTTAGGTTAGTGGGTTAGGGCCTAGGCTAATGGGTTGTCAGGCCCAAAGGTTTCAGTTTCTGAGTTCAAATTTAAATGGGTTAGGCTTGGATTTGGGCTAGTCATTTGGCCCAAGGGTTTAGGCTGGTTCAATGGGTTGGGCTCCTAATTGGGCTGTGGGTCGTAACGGCCCAATTGTTTTGCGGGCCAACAAAACCACGAAGGAGAAGGCCGGAGAAGTCGTCGAGAATTCTTAAGCTCGAAACAAAACCATTTTTAGCGTATAAACTATCAAAATGAAGCTAAGGAGAATGAGAATGAAGATTTACCAACACGAGGGCAAGCCGTGGTCGGAAAACGGCTGGAAAACCTCTACAACTCGCGGCCCAGTTATCGGTAAACTGGGAAATGCTTCCCCGAAGCTATCTCTGCGTTCAAACGTTCCAAGTTTCTCAAAAACAACCTATTCTAACCTATAACAACAACTAAAGAGGTCTAGGATGCTTACCTTGGTTGGGAAAATAGAGAACTCGTTGGGAGTTCATTGGGGAGAACCCAAAACGGTGAACTCCGCCACTGTTTGAGCTCCATAGTCTGGGCCAGGGGTCGAGACAGCGAGGTTCAGATTTTGGTAGTGTTGTTGTCGCCATTGTTGCAGGTGAGGGTGTGTGTGTGAGTGAGTCACAAAGATAAGAATGAGAGCTTGCAGAGGGGGATAGAGTTCCAAGAGTGAGAGTCACGGGAGAGGTGAGGGATAAAGAGCAATTGGGCTGGGGGGACACAAACCAAAGGTGGGCCCCTTCTGGGCACACCTATTAAGACCCAAAAATAATATTTTAAACAAATATCCCATAACCAAAATAAAATTACAACATTGCCCCTTTGTTTCGTAAATTCCTGGACGGGTTGTTACATAACATGTTGGTGTTTTCAAAATTCCTCCTTATGGTTTCCCAACTTATGGGATTAAATTACTAAAATTCCCATGAAACAAAAGGGGAGAAAGTAACAAGAAGCTTTTGCGGACTTGGTACAAATCTTATAGCCTCTTGGGAGACATGAAATTCAAATAATTAGTATTCATAAGTTTATAAGTTTATATGAAATGATTTATTATTCATTTCATAAGTTTTTATATGCTACATTGCATGTTATTTCTTCCATCCATGAGTAATTGTTTTCTGCGAGCCAGGTTGCATCATATTATGGCGGTCCAGATGATGTCTTCTGGAGTTCGTTGGCAATGGTGACTTCGTCGTGGGTGATTTCTCCGTTCATTGGAGCACTGGTGTCTTTTCTTGTGTACAAATGCATTCGTAGTGTATGTTCTACTTCCTTGGAGATGCAACTGTCAAATGATCATCTGCCTTTTATCATATATGGGTATGCTGTTGGCTTATGAATTCTAATACCATATCAGAAATTGAGCTCACCAATATTTGTTACACTTGTAACCTTTAATCCATCTTATTGTAGTCCAACTCTGTGCAGGACGTCTTGTTTTATTATTAGGATGCCAAGTGGCACCATCTAGGTTGTCCAAGTGTATAGCCAAGATGGATAGCTATATGATAAGGTTGTTAGAATTGTTGTTAGAATTGGGTAAAAATGTAATCGATTAGAAAGTTAGGGAGATTGCTCGCACAGCAAGTGGCGAGTTAGTATATAGGGAGATAGCTGTAAGAAGAAATGTGTGTAATTGTTTTGTTGTTGAATGTAATACTGAGAGATTGTATACAATATATAAGGAAGTAGAGTTTGGGTCTTAACATTTGGTATCAGCCAGCGTTATTCCGCTCAAGCCTTCATCGTTGTATAACGCGCCAGGCCTTAAGGAAAACCATGGATACTTGTTTGTCTGATCTTGAAACCACGATCGAAGTATCGGAGCTCAAAGCTGAGATCAAAGCCAGTCAAGAATTGATTTTGCTACAACTGGAATCACTTGCAGCGAATGGCAGTGGGGGATCGTGTGAGGAATCTTCTGAGGCGACTCTGACGAATCCTAATTTTCCAGGAGGGATTAACCCTGATCACAATTACAATCGCCAAGATTTGGGTTCAAATGTTGGTCGACCACCATTTTTTAGGATGGATTTCCCCAGATTTGTGGATGGAGACGATCCATTGGGGTGGTGTATAAGGCTGAACATTACTTTGATTTCTTTACTATCGAAGAATCGAAGAAGGTGAAATTGACATCATTCCATATGGAGGAAGAAGCTCTGCAGTGGTTACAATAGGCAAATTGTCTCACTCAATATCCTTTATGGGGTGAATTTACGAGGGTTTTTTGTCAAGAATTTGGCCAATTGGAATTTGACGATTGTGCTGAAAATTTGGTAAACTTGAAGTAAACAGGTCTTCTCAGGGATTATGTCGTGGAATTTCGAAGACTATCCAATCGAACCACGGATATGAGTTCTGCAATTCTCAAATCATACTTTGTTGGGGGATTGAAAGCAGAATTGCGCCATGATGTGAAACTGCTTAAGCCAAGAAATGTCCTTGAAGCTGCATCATTTGCCCAGCAAGTTGATGCTAAGCTATCAGATCTGAAGGTGAAGTCTTTTCATAGAGCTCCTTCATTTCCGCCTACATTTCGATCATCTACTTCACAGAATGTAATAAATCCCACAGTCCTCGAAAATCGTCCCAATAACCCTTCTTTGAGGCGATTAACCCCTAAAGAAGTTGATCACTGTCGCAAGAATGGTCTATGTTTTCATTGCAAGGAAAAATATAGGAGGGGTCACATGTGTGAGAAGAAACAACTGCTTCTTATAGATGTTCAAGATTCTGATAATTTGGAAGAAGAAGATAACGATATCATTGAAATTGAGGAACCTGAGATTACTGCATGTGCCTTGTTTGGCACTCATGCACCGCCTACCATTAATACAATGCGCGTTCAATGATTCATCAAGAATTGTCCAGTTACAATCCTCATTGATTCTGGCAGTTCTCACAACTTTATTAATATGAGTTTGGTTAAGAGAGTGAAGTATACGTTGGATACTGGACATATATTCAATGTTTAAATTGCTGATGTTGGAAGAGTGGCTACAAAAGGAACCCTGAGTTAAGTTTCTGTCAAGATTCAAGAATTCAGTTGCATACTGATTTGTATGCTATTCCACTAGAGGCTGCGATATCGTCCTTGGAGTACAGTGGTTAAGAACTCTTGGTCTAATTCTGTGGGATTTCCACAAGATGTACATGAAATTTTTCAAGGGTTCTCAAACATTTTGCATTTCCAATCATAGTTCTTCCTTGCACCAGATCGAGGATGTCTCTGCATTACATATGTAGAAGCTTCTGCAGCAAGAAACCACGGTTTGAGCCTTTTTGTGCCATATGGAAGCAACAGCTATAGATCAAGTTGAAGACGAACACTTGCCTCAGAATTTGTCTGCTATACAGCAGCAAAAGTTACAGTCATTACTGGAAAATTATGAGGTATTGTTCCTTACTCCAACATCCTTACCATCATATCGTATGCATGATCATATGATACCTTTAATTAGTGGCAGCAAACCCCCAAATTATAGACCCTACAGATATGGACCAGTACAAAAGATAGAGATAGAGAAATGTGTTAGTGAATTGCTGCAATCTGGTTTCATTAGAATTAGTAACAACCCTTACTCATCCCTTGTTAGTTAGTAAGAAAGAAAGAGGGTACTTTGAGGATGTGCATGGATTATAGGGGTCTCAGTTTGATAACTATTAAAGACAAATTTCCAATTCCACTCATTGATGAATTACTGGATGAATTGTATGGAGCTCAATATTTTTCAAAGTTGGATTTGAGAGCAGGGTATCATCAAATAAGGATGCACCCAGATGATGTAGAAAAGACAGCATTTATGACTCATAATGGCTATTATGAGTTTCTAGTTATGCCATTTGGATTGACAAATGCCCTTGGAACATTTCAATGCTTAATGAATGAGATATTCAGACCTTATTTGAGGAAATTCATATTGGTCTTCTTTGATGACATTTTAGTCTACAGTACATCATGGGAATCTCATTTGCAACATCTCAGGACAGTTTTTGATACATTACAAAGTCATTCCTTGTTTGTCAAGAAGTCGAAATGTGCTTTTGGCCAAGATAAAGTAGAGTATTTAGGTCACATTGTGTCAAAAGAATGAGTGGTTGTTGATCCTTCCAAACTAGACTCTATTGCAAAATGGCATATTCCTACTTCTGTCAAAGCCTTGAGAGGGTTTTTGAGGTTGACTGGTTATTACAGAAAATTCATTCCTCATTTCGGAAGAATTGTGGGTCCATTGACTACCTTAACAAAAAATGACAGTTTCCATTGGACTGAAAAGGCTACAACAGCCTTCAATACTCTCAAGACTGCTATGCTATCACCACACGTCCTTGCCTTACCTGACTTCAACAAACCATTCGTAATCAAAACTGATGCTTCAGGTTTTGGGATTGGAGCAGTTCTACAACAGGAAGGTAGACCTATAGCTTTCACTAGCAAAGCTTTGTGTCCAAGGAACCAACAATTGTCTACTTATGAAAAGGAACTGATAGCCATTGTTCATGCCATCACCAAATGTCAATCATACTTGGTTGGTAACCATTTCATTATTCAAACTGACCACCACAGTTTGAAATATTTTCTTCAAGGGAAAGCAAATACCCCATTCCAGAAAAAATGGGTGTCCAAGCTTATGGGGTTTGACTATGAGATTCATTATAGACAAGGCAGTGATAATTTAGCAGCTGATGCACTGTCAAGGAGTCTAGAGGGTACTGAATTAGCTGCATTAGAATTGTTAGACCCTGCTGAATGTCTGGCAATTTCATACCCTTATTCTCAGTGGATTGATGAACTGAGAAAACATGTGGAGAATGATTCTTGGATATTGCACAAAATCCAACAAGTCTTCACCAACCCTGCAGCTAAGGATATTGTGGGAAACCTCATATACCAATTGGATAATGGGTTTTTGAAGTTCAAGCATAGAATTGTTATAAGTCCTCAAAGCTGTTGGAGAGAAAAAAATTTTGGACAACATCATTCGAGTCCTATTGCTGGCCATAAAGGAGTTCTCAAAACATATAAAAGGATCTCTAGATCTTTTTACTGGGAAGGTATGAAGAAATACATTAAAGAAATGGTGTCTAGCTGCTCCATTTGTCAACAGAACAAGTATGAGACATTATCATCGCCTCCTGGATTACTCCATCTACTTCCTATTCCTAATAAAATTTGGGCTGGCATTTCTATGGATTTCATTGTGGGATTGCCTCCTTATAAATGGAAGACTGTAATATGGGTGGTGGTTGATCGATTATCTAAGTATGTGTACTTCTTGGCACTTGCTCATCCTTATTCCGCCACTATGATTGCTCAACTGTTTGTTGATCACATCTTCAAATTGCATGGGATGCCTAATTCCATTATTAGTGATAGAGATCCGGTCTTTATGAGCAAATTTTGGAAGAAGTGCTTCACTATTCAAGGCTCTAAACTGTGTTTCAGTTCTGGTTACCATCCTTAAACGGATGGACAAACTGAGGTTCTCAATAGATGCCTTGAGACATATTTGAGATGTTTCTGCAGTCTACAACCAAGAGGATGGGCTATGTGGTTGTCTTGGGCGGAATGGAGTTATAACACAGGTTATCACACTGCTACAAAGATGACTTCATATGAAATCGTTTATGGCCAGCCACCTCCACTAGTTTCATTTTATGATAGTGGCACCACTAAGGTTGCTTCAGTTGATCAGACCTTACAGGAACGAAATCGAATATTAGCAGTATTGAAGTCTAATTTGCAGGCTGCACAAAATTGAATGAAGTTTCAAAGTGATAAAAAGAGAACTGAGAGGGTTTTCGAGGTGGGAGATTGGGTGTACCTCAAGCTTGTACCTTATCAGTTTATGTGTTTGTCCTCTCACTCAATTCACAAACTGCATCCCCGATTCTATGGGCCTTTTGAAATCTTGGCAAAGATGGGACCAGTGGCATATAAGTTGAAGTTACCGGAGACTTCAAAACTCCATCCTGATTTTCATGTTTCCTGTCTGAAGAAGCATCTGGGTGATCAAGTGCAACCCTCTGTGCACTTACCGGTTATTGCTGAATCTGGCATATTACAGGATGTACCAAAGGCTATTTTGGATAGGAGAATGGTGAAGAAGGGTCACACTGCTGTTTCGGAAGTACTAGTGCAGTGGCAGAATCACACCACAGAAGATGCTACATGGGAAAACTACCATGAACTCAAATCCAAATTTCCAAATATTGTACATTTGTAAAGATCTGTGTAGTGATTTCTCAAAGTGTAAGCACTGTGTTACAATTTTAGGATCAGTTTGAAGGGGGGCATTGTTAGGATGCCAAGTGGCACCATCTAGGTTGTCCAAGTGTATGGCCAAGATGGATAGCTATATGATAAGGTTGTTAGAATTGTTGTTAGAATTGGGTGGAAGTGTAATCGGTTAGACAGTTGGATAGCTATATGATATAGGGAGAGAGCTGTAAGAAGAAAGGTGTGTAATTGTTTTGTTGAATGTAATACTGAGAGATTGTATACAATATATGAGGAAGTAGAGTTCGGGTCTTAACATTTATGAAGGACACAATGCAATGAGAAATCGTCACTACTCAGTTTTCTTCAACTTTGATCTCGTCTATTGACGTGATTGATTGTTTTAGGGCTTAGAATCGTCACTTAGAGCTTATAACCTGGTTTTATGTTTGAATTTGGATACACTTCTTAGTTCTTACTTCTTACCACCTTCTTCTTCTCTATTCCGTTCAGTATGTGTACAGCGCTCCAAATCCGGGACAAGCCGCAGCTGCAGCAGCACCAATTGCTGTACTAGTCGGCGTAACTGGAATCTCATTCGCAGTCTTTCCTCTCGGGAAAAGGTTGCCTTTGGCTCTGGCCAAGACTCTAGCCTGTGGAGTTGCAGGTGCAGTCCTCGTGTACAGAATTATCCACAGGCAGCTAGGTCATCTCCTCGTCAAGGCCATGTCATCGGAAGCAGAGCAAACGGAGGGTACCATCCAGCAAAAAAGTATCGGATTTCTCACTGATATTGCAGGTCCAACCGGTACACAGTTGGAAATAGTATATGGGGTTTTCGGATACATGCAAGTCCTCTCAGCATGCTTCATGTCATTTGCTCACGGCGGGAATGATGTCTCCAACGCAATAGGTCCTTTGGCTGGTGCATTATCTATTCTTCATGGCGGCGCTAGTGGAGCGGAGATTATTATTCCAACTGATGTTCTTGCATGGGGAGGGTTTGGAATTGTAGCAGGTATCACAATGTGGGGGTATAGGGTGATAGCAACCATTGGGAAGAAGATTACAGAACTGACACCTACAAGAGGATTTGCGGCTGAGTTTGCAGGAGCCTCGGTGGTTCTGTTTGCGTCAAAGCTGGGACTGCCCATCTCCGCCACACGTACTCTGGTGGGTGCAGTCATGGGGGTGGGATTTGCAAGGGGGCTCAATAGTGTTAGAGCAGAAACTGTGAGGGAAATTGTGACTTCTTGGGTTGTGACAATTCCTGCTGGTGCTTTCGTTTCGGTTTTATACACATGGATCTTTACCAAGCTTTTATCTTATATTTTGTGATACTACATTTGAAGATTGAAGTGATGAAACCCCATGTAAGTTATTAATTAAGAAAACAATCACTTTTTTTCTGGATTTGATTTGTCGAACTAATGTTCCTACTTGTTCTCAAAGCCTTTTTCTTCTTGAATTTCCTTCATCGGGCATTTCTTTGGAGAACTGTTAAATACATGTATGTTTTTTGTGCCAGAATCCACCTATACAAAAGCTCTTATGACAAAAGTGATCTTCTATTTCCAGGGAAAAATCAGTATTTCGGCAAATCTGACAGTGGAAAGTTGTTCAAAGAAACTGCTATAATTATCGTACACGAGTGATCTGATCTAGAAAATAGAATATATTGCTGGAAAAACGGTACATTACTTATTACGGTGTATAAATTTTTCAATACATCTCTCTCAGAATTTTCATGGAACTGACGACATACTTGCAGTAGCAATACAACCACGTACCAGAATCCGAACACCTGGTTAACAGCATACAGAAAGTCACGGAGAAAGCTCTTGCACGGAAGTGAGACTTGGCTCCCAATTTATTCCTCTACATGAGCTTGTCCTCGGGAGTGGGGGAACGAAAGGCTTCTTTCCTCTGAAATTTTTTCTCCGTTTGCATTTTGACCATCTTTCTTCGGAGCCATAATATTCTTGAGCGGAGCAAACAGAATCATCTGTGTCGGAACCTCCTGAATCCACGGTGATCTTCCCATCCGGAGCCTCCTCTTTGCCTTGAGCAGCTTCTTTGGCCATCAATTTCTTCTGGTGTTTTTTCTTAATTTTGCGTGCTGTTGTAGATGGTATCATATAATACTTCTGACCAACCAACAGACTCTCCTCTGGCCGTAAAAGGGCCTCCTGCGGATTTTTGAACACTTCTGGGCGGGCGACACACATACCAGGATACTTTTCCATCAACTGAGATGCAGGAACTACATTCTGGTACAGCTCCTCTCGACCGCCTGCATGAACTA
>JAOEHR010000067.1:6413198-6423438 GCA_025448175.1 Aronia arbutifolia
ACAAATAGTTCAAAGGAAGTCATGTTCCTAAGTGAGCTCGAGGAAACTTTAGAAGCAACTCAGCCAGCAGAATTTCAGAAATGTATGGTACCACTCTTCCGCCAAATATCTCGTTGCTTGAGCAGTTCACACTTTCAGGTATTGACTATTGAGCTGTGTCTTCATTTAATTTAATATTTCTTTGTGCTTACAAATATTTGACGCCTGTTTGGAGAAACCCATCTCTCTCTTCCACTTGCCCTCCCAAAAGTTTTGCATGTCACCTTTTATTGATTCTGATAAGTATTGTCCGTTTTTGGTTTGGTTTTACTCTTGTTTATACCTTTGATCGTTATTATTGTATTTCCTTCCGTATTCAACTTTCAGGCAAGTTCTTCCGAATTGTTTGCTCACATTCCATGTATATCCTGACCAAGAACCTTGATTGAGCTGACTGATGTGTACTTTTACAGGTGGCAGAGAGGGCTTTGTACTTGTGGAACAATGATCACATCGAGAACTTAATCAGAGAAAACTGTAAAGTCATATTGCCCATTATCTTTCCTGCCCTGGAGAAGAATGGCCGCAACCACTGGAACCAAGTGGCCCGGAACTTGACATTAAACGTCCGTAAAATCTACTCCGATGTTGATCCTGAGCTATTTGAGGAGTGTTTGCTCAAATTTCAAGAAGAGGAAGCAAAAGAGGAGGAGATTAAAGCAAAACATGAAGCCACCTGGAAGCGCTTGGAAGAGGTTGCTGCTTCTAACGCTATTAGCAGTGAAGCAGTTGGTCGCCGTTTGGGTCCAATCCAAACATCTTCAAGCTAATGGTAGAGGGATATACTCATGCTGTTAGAAGGTCTAATGTTTCTGGTTTGCTGCTTTTGGATCGTTTGGGGCGAGGGGTGGGGGGCGGCATTGCGTGGCTGTGTGCTGTGAAAGGTTGAACACTAATTGATAGTTGTCCATACTCTTTTCTGTTTGCCCCTCTATTTTCGGCTATTTTCACCCAACGTTCAAGAGAAACATTGCACAGCAATGGAATTCAGGGATTTTCACAGATACCATTTGCACAAAACGACAAAACAGAAGTTCGAAGCTGCATTACATATTCAGCACGGTGAACATAGAGGTATAGTTGATAAGGGTTAACATGAAAGAAGCTGCAAAGTACAGGTAATTTTATTCACTTGGAGTTGATTTAATTGGTTTGAAGTACTTACTGAACTACTTAGTCTCGTTTCTGTATGTGTATAATATCTATCCGTGGATCTCAGAAAGATCTATTTGCGTGTGCATTTTTTAATATATTGATATATCTGATTGGCTTTATTTGCGATGAATGTTCTTAGGCCCTACATCATCATTAATATGCATTTACTGGACTTGTGCTTTCGGTTACATGTTCTAACCAAATGATGGTAATTTACAAATGTGTAAACTACGAACATCAACCACTTGAAGCATAGGACTGGCTGGAAGACATGAACCTAGCTACATAGGCTTAAGAGCTTGGTGCCACAGAAACAAATTCTAGAAGCTCGTGGTCACGTTCAAATTTAGCCATGTCTTCCTTGTCCAAGGTCACCCATGCCTCTATTCCGTCACCCGAGCTACTACTCAACAGTATGACAACATTCTTGATGGGCACATTAGGAATGCATGCCCAGGTGGGTTTTCCCCATCCAAAATCAGTGTTGTATAGGGAAAACCTAATCCAACTGCTGAACCTGAAAAACTCAACCTCTCCTTCGGAGACCAATTCACTGGTTTCTTTTAGAGGCGCACAAGCATGTGTAAACCCATCTTCACCTTGCAGTTTCCTCACATAATCATCATCGATCTTCCTTATTACTTTTCTTAATCGGACCACGAAGTCATGCAACTCTGGTTTGCTTTCATCTTTCATTATGGATGCAACAGCAACCCGCCAGATATTACCAAAAGAATGCTCTGGCAAAGGTGGAGCCATTCGTTCCCTTAAATTCACCACATGGGATATCGCCATTGATGGCCTGCCCCTACCCAATGTACCATTCTTCGCATTCATGCTAGACTTGCATATAAGGGCTGTCAAAGCTTCCACACGAGTAGGAGCACGGTCGTCTGTGCACAAACCCTTGGATGCTTTGACTTTCAGCTTGGCTAAGCTGGATGCATCAAACACAAACCTCTTTGTCACGATATTTTCTCTCTTGATCAAATTGGATGGCATGAAGATTTCTTTGTCCCTAGGTGGAAACATGGTGGCTGAATTTAGGGAGGGAGTGATGTTTTCTGAAATACCGTGTGACCTTGTCGCCCAAGCATCAAGGAACGACGACAATGTTGCACCATCTGCGATCTTGTGCGAAAGGCAGATTCCAATGCCCATGCCACCGCAGTCAAAGAAGTTCAGTTGGACGGCCATGGCTGCAACCGCCTTGTCTGTTCTAATATTGTAGGGATCAAGTGGAAGAAGTTGTTGCACTAAATCCATTTCTGGAGTTTTTAGTATCTCAGAGAGCTGAATGTGAGCTCTAGCTTTTGTGAAGACAACAACTCCATCTTCACAATCCACGGATGCGTTGCCCTCAATCCTTCCGGCCAAAGGGTAAAAACAGGTCAAGGTTTCGGATAAAGATTTCTTCAGCCTATCGACAATGGTGGTATCGTCAATGTTTTCAGGAGCTGAGTAGAATAGAACAACGGGCACGTAAAAGATAGGAGCTATCTGATCTAGCAGAGAGAGTTTGTAGCTCTTAAGGTGGTCTGGAGTCGTAGATGATGGTTTACATTGATCTTCAGAGACTATCTCAATCTTCATCTGCATTTTGACCTTTTTACGTAGGAATTGCAGCTCTGGAGAAAGAATAATCACGGCGGATTTCTTATTGAATTCTCATTGTTCAGCTTTGAGACGAAGATAACTAATTATAGCAAAATTAACTGATTACAGTTAATCTGTTATCGAAACTTTTTATTTATAAGGAGCTGTTCTATTGTTAGAGAAACTAATTGTTGATTTTAATCCCCTTGGTTGAGCAAGTTTCAACCAACTAACTTCTTGTTGAGCTTGGAGATGATTTCGAAACTTGTTTAAGCTACTAGAAGGCTGGAAGATTTAGCTGTAGATGTTGGACAAACAAGCCATTGATAGGCGATATCCATTCGGATTGCTTCTACAAGAAGCACTTTTCGTAGAACTTTTGCTTTTTAAGTGTTTTAATTAAAAATCACTATATGTAATTTTTATTAGGGTAAATTACACTTTACCCCTTCAGGTTTGGGGTCTATTACAATCGCATACAACATCTTCAAAACATTTCATTTTCATACCTCACCTACTATTTTATTTCAATATAGTACCTACGTTACATTTTTCATCCATTGATACGTTAAGAGCTAACGTAGCTGCCACAATTGTGCCACTTGGTTGCCAAATTTGTACCACGTGGTAATTTTTTTTTATTCATTTAAAAATAATTAATTAAAGAAAAGTTTTAAAAAAAAAAACAGAACCCATCTTCTTCCCCGACCCCCCTGCAACCTAAACCACCCATCCCACCCACACCCACCTCCCCCGCAACCCCCCACCCCACCCAAAAC
Source organism: Aronia arbutifolia (assembly GCA_025448175.1). Classification (NCBI taxonomy): domain Eukaryota; kingdom Viridiplantae; phylum Streptophyta; class Magnoliopsida; order Rosales; family Rosaceae; genus Aronia; species Aronia arbutifolia. Next base: position 6,416,768 of record JAOEHR010000067.1, read on the forward strand.
CCATCTTCTTCCCCACCCAAGCACCGTCAGCCTCACCGATGTGGTTGTTCTGAACCGCGCACACCATCGCCATCACATACCGTTCGTACAAGCTGAGGGCGCTGACAGTTAGAAACGTCATCGAGGCGGTGAAGACGACAGACCCTCTGCCACCCAAAAAAAAACCCAGTTTCGTCGGTGGCTGGAGATCTCAGAAAATTGTAGACTCGCAGGATGAACCACATCACTGCTTAGAGAGATTTGAATTTGGATTTGGCGGCAGAAAGATGATGGGTTTTGGGTTGGTTTGGGAAATTTTTTGCAGAGAGGATTTAGATTTGGATTTGGATTTGCTGGGTTTTGTTTCAAGCCATGGTGTTGTAGGGATTTGCAACGTTTGGTCCATGGCAAGGAAGGGATGAAGGGTGTAGGGAGGGAGGAAGGTGCGTGGAGATTGAGGGTTGAAAGGTGCAGGGAGGGAGGGATGGAGGTAGGGGATGAAGATTATAGGGTGTGGGGCCCACTATTTTTCTCTCTTAGAATTATATTTTTCATTTTTTCTTTCCTAGAATTACATTTATAAAAATATTTTGTCCTATGTGGCTAAAGAGTGGGACTTGTAATTGCCACATCATCATTTAATGGTTAAACTAACAGAAAAGTTAACGGATGTATGACATTGAAATAAAATAATAGGTGATGTATGAAATTGAAATGTTTTAAAGATGTATGAGATTGCAATAGTACCTAAACATAAGGGTGTAGATTGTAATTTACCCTTTTTATTAGAAATGAGATTGCATCTTGGAGAGTTCTGATAAATTTTCGTCAATCATAATTGTTTTCAGTTTTCTTAAATTGCTTTAAGTTTGTGGGGTGCAATTTTGCTCACCTACATTAACTTTGGTGTATGCTCACCATACAGATTATTAGCGGGAGACCACCACGACGGCTGCGCTTTTGCAGCCATGAAATTCGATAGCAACCTCACCTAAAGAATCAGCCCTTTCTCTTTCTTGCGAGGATATTTCTGTGCACGTACATTTGTTGAGATTATTTTCTTGGCGAGGGCATTTGTTGGGTTTCTTTATAAACTAAAATAAAATTAGAGTAATTGTGTAAGAAGGAGAACGGTTCACCATGGCACGAAGAAGATTGGCTGGGTGGGGGTAGACTTTGAAGAATCAATTGAACGGGTGGCGTGGGTGGGTAGTTGTTTTTGGGGTTTGGCTGGGTGGGGAACTTGAAGGGCTTGAGTTTTTATTTTTAATTTTTAATTTTAATGTTTAAAATTAGTTTTAAAAATTGAAAATGATATATTTAATTAGCAAGTAACTAAGATTAGAAAGATGGACACATGGCACCTAATAAGGTGTATGGTAAGCATACCCCAAAGTTAGTGTGGGTGAGCAAAAATGCACCCAAGTTTGGGACAGTTTTGCACTTGGTTAAGAATAACTTACCTTTTACATCCGAGGTCTTAAGTTCATCCTTCATCCTCCAATAACGATTGTATTGATAAAATTCCTTGGCTCTCCTGATAACTTTTTACAAAAGCAGTTTTCTACAAGCTATTTGGAAAACTGAAACGACTAGTAGATATTTGCACTTTGGAAAAAATAGGGATAGTTATGGGATCCAGTTTGCATCAAACTTCAACAATCTGAACCGTTTATGTTGCAAGTTTCGATCCACAGATCATCTTTGTAAAAATTCAATTTAATCCGAAACAATTTGCCCATTTGATTGTCACGATGAACTTTCAACGTTTCTTAGACCACAGTGTTCGTCAGTTTCTTTGAATTCAATTAGATGCCTCAAATTTTTTCCGTTTTAGCTAATATTTTGCAAGGACGATCTATGAGGTGCAACTTGAAAAACAGATAAGCCACATTGTTGAAGTTCGATGTCTTTTGGGTCTTACAACTAATCTCCGTTTTTGTTATCAGAATGAAAAATCGTGAGAAATGTGTCCTGTACATAAAAAAAATAGAAAAACAGTTGCTATGCATTTGGTGGGTAGTCATGGTCTTTTCATTTAATTTTGTTTCGACCTCTCGTGTGGCACATGCATATGGTAAAAGTGCATCTTCACGATTCCTTATTTTAGTCAACATTGGTAGCCTAATGGTAAATGATCGATTGAGAGGTTTTCTTCTCGGTCCCTGTCGAACTTATGTAGACAGGTTTTGAAAAATGGAGGACGATAATGTTATGTATGCCAGCGATTGCAGACTACCAAAGTTGACTGGGGGTCTATGAAATCATTCGGTTTTTCATCCTATAAAGTACATTTCTGTTATCTGCTACATACAAATTAACTTAAAAAGCTCACAAATATACAGTTATGGCGGCCATGGAAGTTGAAAACATATCCAGAGAAATCATCAAACCTTCCACTCCAACCCCACCACATCTTCGAACACACAAACTCTCGCTCCTCGATCAGATTAACCCTCGCTCTTATGTTCCGTTCGTTTACTTCTACCCCAAGGAAGCCTCCGATTATCGGTCTGTCGCGGATAAATCCAATGAGCTCAAGAAATCACTATCCGAAACACTGTCCAAATACTACCCTTTTGCCGGCAGGATCAGAGACAGATTCTCCATCGACTGCAACGATGAAGGAGTCGCATTTGTCGAAACGCAAATCAGAAACTTCAAGCTCTCTGACATTCTTGAGAACCCAAAAGACGAGGACCTGGCGTTGTTAATCTCCGAAGATGTGGTGTGGAATGAGGATCCGGATGTCAGTGTGATCGTGGATGTTCAAGTGAGCTTCTTTGAGTGCGGTGGAATGGCACTTGGCATTGGTATGTCACACAAGGTAGCTGATGCATCCACCATAATCAATTTCGTCAACGACTGGGCAGCTGTGGCTCGTGATCAGTACGTACCATCCCCTGAGTTCGTCGCGGAAAATATATTTCCCCAAGGTGACCTGCCACTGTTCCCAGAAGCTGCGCCCGAGAAAAGCGATTGTGTCGCGAAAAGATTTGTGTTTGATGCCACAAAGATTGCTGCCCTCAAAGCCTTAGTCGCGGATAAAGTGCAAAACCCCACGAGGGTTGAAGTTGTCGCAGCTTTTATTTATAGCTGCGCAATTTCTGCGCTAAGATTAACTTCAGGGTCTTCCTCAAACCCGACTGTTCTCACTCAATCAGTGAACCTGCGTACTAGAATGATTCCTCCGGTACTGCAAAACTCTGTAGGTTGCATGGTTTGGATATATACAGTGTCCACAGCCGAGGACAGCGTGATTGAGTTGCATGACCTGGTGGCTCAGCTGAAGCAGAATATGACCCGATTTTGTGATTCATATGCTCAAAAGTTCCGCGGGAAAGATCAATGGCCGGTGATCTTCCAAGAGTGTTTGCAAGAATCAATGGTTGAATTTTCGAGACCGAATTTGGTGATGTATAAATGTACAAGCTGGTGCAGGTTCCCAATGTATGAAGTTGACTTTGGTTGGGGAAAGCCGATTTGGATCACCGTCCCTAGCTGCACGACTAAGGATTGCTTTATTCTGATTGATACGAAAAATGGAGAAGGGCTTGAAGCATATGTGAATTTGGAAAAGCAGCAACTGGATGTGTTTGAGCGCGACGAGGAGCTCCTTGCATTTGCTTCTTTGAATCCAAGCATTTCAGACTCCGTTTGATCTGATCATCTTCAGCACATACATAGTCGATCTTATTTCGTGTTAGTTTTCAAACCGTTGTGTTTGTTTCTGCTTTTGAATCTGCATTTTTTTCATTGTGAGGTGTAAAAAGAAACCAGTTGGGTCTCAATAAATTTTCCGTTGGTACTTCCCTTATTGCTGTGCTGCTTTGCTCATTTGGGTTTATTGAAAAGAGTTTAGAGATAATGAAAATCTCAACCCATCAGTTCTTTATGGGTAACTCTCCGGAACATAATGGTAGTCGGCTTCAACATGTCACGCGAGTAGGACAGAACGACGGGCATGTAAAATGTAGGAGCTATATGATCCAGCAAAGAGAGAGACTCTAGCTCTTAAGGGGGTGTGGAAAATTGGAAATAATTGATCCCATTAAAGGATGTGTTAAAGTTACCAAGTCTTGGGCTGTTAGGATTCGGTCCATCCATTATGCACTCATCATATCTTGTTGCGCGAACAATTCGCGGTAGGAGAGAGTTTGACAAAGCTTGCGTACTTCCGCTCATAAACACTTCTAGGATAAATGCTCTTATTAGAAGCACATTGTCACCTATTAGGTGCTTCTCCAAAAAGCACTTTTGAGTGCTGATAGTCATTAATCCCTTAAACAAAGCTCAATGATTCCTCATTTGACCTTACAGTGTTGGCCTCTTCACTTTAGACGTAACCCTTTCATTCTGCCGTACACTTTTTAAGGACCACTTCCCTTTGTCCTTAATATTAGTTAATTAGGGTATCATTTGTCCTTAATATTAGTTAATTAGGGTATCAATTTTCTAATCTTGATCATATCCTTTCACTTTCAACTTTTCAAATTTTTTGCATAGAAATTTCAATAATATATCATTTGAATGACAATCATGGCGATAATTGAAGGAGAATCGATGGATATAAACAAAGAGAAGAGTGCAGAAGCAGAAAACGAGAGTATGATAATCACTACTCACGACCTCGTTAGTTTTCATCCTATAAATACATTTCAAGTATATGAACTTGGAAAAGCTCAAAATTTTATTGCAGCTTTGGATCTTTAGCATCAAACCCATACAGTTATCATGACTATGGAAGTTGAAATCATATCTAGAGAAATCATCAAACCTTCCACTCCAACCCCACCACATCTTCGAACACACAACCTTTCATTCCTCGAACAGAATACTCCGCGTACTTATCTGCCGGTGGTTTACTTCTATCACAAGGAGAGCTCTGCTTCTTCTATTGGCGATCACAAATCCAATCAGCTCAAGAAATCTTTATCAGAAATACTATCCAAGTACTACCCGTTCGCTGGCAGGATCAGAGACCGAACCTCCGTTGACTGCAACGATGAAGGAGTTGCGTTTGTCAAAGCAAGAGTCAGAAACATCAAGCTATCTGAAATTCTTGAACACCCTGACGATACATGGCTGGACCTGTTATTCACAGACAATTTACAGTGGAACGATGATTCGAGTCTCAGCGTGATCTTTGCTGTCCAAGTTAGCTTCTTTGACTGTGGTGGCATGGCAATTGGCATCTGTATGTCACACAAAGTAGCTGACACATCCACCGTGGCCAACTTCATCAACGACTGGGCAGCTCGAAACAAGTGTGATCAATATGTACCGTCCCCTTTGTTCATCGGGGCAGATACATTTCCCCAAGGTGACATGCCATTGTTCCCGGAAACTGTGCTCGAAAAAGGCGACTGCGTCACCAAGAGATTTGTGTTTGATGCCATGAAGATTGCTTCCCTCAAAGCAATAGTCGCGGACAAAGTGCAAAACCCTACAAGGGTTGAAGTTGTGACAGCTTTGATTTACAGCTGTGCAATTTCTGCGTTAAGATCAACTTCACAGTCGTCCTTAAACCCGACAGTTTTCATCCATGCAGTGAATCTCCGCACTAGGGTGATCCCTCCATTGCCGAAAAATTCTGTAGGCTGCATGATTTGGGCTTTTACATTGTCCACAGCTGAGGACAGTGTGATCGAGTTGCATGACCTGGTGACTCAAATGAAGCAGAGCATGACCCGATTTTGTGATTCTTATGCTCAAAAGTTTCGCGGGGAAGATCAATGGCCGGCAATCTTTAAAGAGTGTACGCAAGCATTAAGGAAAGAATTTTCGATAGCGAATTTGGTGACGTACAGATGTAGCAGCTGGTGCAGGTTCCCAGTGTATGAAGCTGACTTTGGCTGGGGGAAGCCAATTTGGGTGACTATGGCGAGCTGTTCCCTGAAGAATGCTATTTTTCTGATTGATACAAGGAATGGAGAAGGGATTGAAGCATATGTGAATTTGGAAAAGCAACAATTGGATGTGTTTGAGCGCGACGCGCAGCTTCTTGCATTTGCTTCTCTGAATCCGAGTGCTTTAGACTCCATCTGATCTGATCACATCTTGTGTGCTGAGGTTTCATATCTCTGTGTTTATGTTTCTCTTTTGTTACGGTTTGTGTTTGCTTTTGAATGTGCAGTTTTTTTCGTTGTTGTGTAGGGAATGAAAATTGTTGGGGTCGAATAATATTTCCCTTTGTTTTGGACATTTATAGGTTTATAAAATCAACAGCAAGGAGATCAACGAGCAAGCCGAACAATTATAGGCTCGTTTGAAAGTGTTCTTAAAATGATTAAAAACGTTTATGGTGAAAATGTTTTTGAAACCAATCCTTAGTAAAATTTAAGTAGATTTTGGAAAAACACTTTAAGTGCTTCCTGCAATAAGCACAGGAAGCACATCTGGTGCTTCTTCCAAAAAGCACTTGAAGTGTTTTCAGAATCAAAAATTAATTTCACTAGAAGCGCTTTTGCTTATTTTAAAAGTACTTTCAAACAAACCCTATCAACGACATGATTGTCCTTCAATAATATATTGATATTTCTGTAGAATATAAATTTGAAAACTTGAAATTGAAAGGACATGATCAAGATTAGAAAATTTGATACCCAAATTAACTAATATTAAGGACAAAGGAAGTGGTCCTTAGAGTGTACGGCGCAATGAAAAGTCATGGTTAAAGTGAAGAGGCCAAC